>JANVCF010229595.1:24818-44321 GCA_025388745.1 Hydrozoanthus gracilis
TTTCTAAATAAAAGAAACCACAGTTCTTCCCATTAAGTGAAAACTAGAAAACTTAAGGTATTAGTTTGTCGAAAGTTTGCTGACACTTTTGCGAGGCTTTCTGTATCCCTTTTAACTTATAATCTCCTGCTGTAAAACATCGCAATTCTCACAATACCAAAAATGTTTCTTTCCACTGTTTTAGTTTGTTGCATTTTTATGGTGATTCTCCGTAAGAGCATTAACTTTGTATCGAAATGGTGAGTCCTAACCACAACGCATCTTGTGCAGATATCTTTTGTATAACACAAAAACACTAACCATATCTTGTGCTTCTGTGTTTTACTATGACAAAACAATTTTTCGGACTTTTCAAAACTGCCATAACTTTATTGGACCTATACATCGAGCAAAAAGCCACGACGTTTCCATGAGACATATAGGAACAGATAACATTTGTGACCGGTTGTCTACAGTGGATGAGCGTAATTTGTTCGAGAATCCTTTACTGTATGCATAACTAGAACATCGAACAAAGAAGTCAGCAACATCTAACATCAAATATACTTACTCTTGGTATCGAATCATCTCTCATACCATTTGCTTTTGTAAAAATTTCCCTCTCGGCCTTACGTAGAGCTTTGTCGATGTAAGTCAAGCCCCGCTGATGTTTTATACTGTGTAACGTCTTCATCACTGCTTCTGCAGTGAGTTGACTTCCCTGAAGGTCATTGAACTTGAGTTCAACTTTTGGTTGTGTACTGTATGCCACAACAGCAACGTGAACTGCACCTTGGCCAATGTCGAGTACTTTTACAATGTTTTTCAAAAACTCTTTAAGCCTGGTCCAACTCTTTCGACTGATACTTCCAGAAGAGTCTATAATGAGCGCTAAGTCCACCACAACTCTGCATTTTTTAACTAAACAAAAGAATAAATTGCACCACAATAAAGTTCCAAAACCTTGGACAACAAAGTTACAGCAAAAGAAAAGTTAAGCTATCGCCAGAACTGTAGAAGCAATCCACCACAGGTATTACGTGGTCTTGAAAGCACTAGTAAAAGAATTTTTATTTTAATTTTGAGCTGCTTGTTTAAATCGAGAAGCCTTGCATGAACCTGTAAGTAACACTTTCCTGAGATGCTTCGAAAGCAAGATTTGGTGAAGGGTTTACTAATCCATGATGGCAGTTTTGGTATCATACCTCACTTCAGGGTATACTGAACTACTAAGCTTTAGATACATCTACCCTTTATATTTTGTTTTATTTCTTTTAACTATCTCAGAGTTGATCGTATAAAACTATTTTTAACAACTGACACTGGAAAGCTGGTTTACTAACACTGATATCAACAACAGTCCTTCAAAGGAACACACTGCACCCGGACGACCACACCATACGATCTACTGCTGCTCCTGGGTTCAAGCTCATTTGCCTGTCTCAGTGTAGTGGCCTCCCCCCTTCCCTAACACACAGACACTGCCACCACACACACCGGTCCGAGCCACCCTCAAAAGTTTGGTTTTAATAAGGTTAACCACACCTCTCTATGTTTTTTTGAAAACTACTTGTATGGCTTACTTGAAGTTGCAATCGGTCTAGCCCTTGAAGAGATGTCACTTGGTCTAGGTATGGTGAAAATATCCTTCGTTCTATCAACAATTGGTGCAAGCCTCTTTGGATTTTGGTCGCTCCCTATGGCAACTACGTAAACTTGGGCTGAAAGGTCGTTGAACGCTTTCTTGGCTTCGCCTAGCGGTCTTGCGTCTTGGCTGTCCCTTCCAGCAGTCAGCAGTATGACAAACTTAGGGCCTTTTTTGTTTTGTCTATCTAGTACTAAGGCTGCATGCTGCAATGCTTTGTCCATTCGCCGCGGTGTTCCAATTTGTGAAGCACGCCTCAGTTTAGAAATGAAATTGGGATCTCCAAAGTCTACTGTAGTCACAGGATCTCGGCCATAGGTAACAACACTACCACGGGGCCCCGCAGGAGCAATGAAAAACTGGTTAGCCAAGGACTCTGCGAAAAACTTCTGTTGTTCGAATACCTCGGCGTTTACTCCACGAGAACCATCAATAAGAAAGACGACATCGGCGCTTTCGTCGAGGGGAGATGATGGAGCTGGTATAACAGAAATTTTCATTTATTAGTTTAATAATAGTTGACAAATTTACCAGTGGTTACTCATTTCTTTCGCTAAATTGCTATGTTACCAGCATGGTGAATACCCGATGGTGTCGTGGTCATCACGCCTGACTAGAAAAAAGGAGACACGGGTTCGAGTCATATCGAGGTATATCACCGATTTTTTCGGATGAAAGTGTCGAAAGGTAAAATACGATGTGTTTATTTATTTCTCAAAGATTCTGTCATCACTTTTCATTATTCTCAAAAGTGGGAAAAGGTGTAGCTCCTTCAATAACTGCACCGAATCTAACGAAACACCTCAAAAACAAACTACTAAAAAAGCACTAGAAAGTTGTTTCTGCTCAAAGAATCATTTCTAAATCTGTTCTCAGAATATTTGAAAGAAGCTAACGACACAGCATTTCCATAACTCACCCACTAAGTCAAAGAAACCCTACATACCTACTCTCTCTTGAATTTGTTTGGCCACCGTAGGTGCAATGTTAGGAAGATTACTGATTTCACTTTCTTGGAAAACATCCCGGGGTTGATCTACTATGGAGGTTAGTTCACTTGAGCTTTGTTCCCGTCCAATTCTCATGACATACGTCTGAGCGCCGATTACACGCAGTGGTCTAACAGCCTCTTTAAGAGTCTTGGAATCAGAGACTGCCACCTGTCTACCAGCTGTCAGCAGCATCACAATCTTAGAACCTTTGCGTCCTGTTCTTCTAAACACTTCTGCAGCGTATTCCAGGGCTATATCAATTCTTCGCGGTGTACCAACAGCAGTCGCTCGATTGATCTTTTCTACAAATTCAAGATCAGCAAATTCTGCCACAGTGTAAGCTTGACCACCATATCGGACAAAAGCTGCACGAGGCCCACTGGAAGACGTGTTGAAATGGTAAGTCAAGGATTTTACAAACTCCTTCTGCAGTCCATAATCCTCAGAAGAAACGCCGCGTGACGAATCAACCAGAAATATAACGTCAGTATCGTCTTTTAGTGGTCCAGTTGGATCTGTTTTTAGAAAAAGATAAAAAGTAAAGATAAATGAGGTTCATCCAGGCAGCAAGAAAACGCAGACATATTGTTGACAAGAAGCACGTAAAATGTGAACTAAATATTCTTATAGCCAGAGTAGTTGGTAAAGACGAGATACACCAAGATTCAAAGAACAATAGATAACTTATGTGAATTTTAATTTCAGATATATAACAACGTATGGCTTTTAGAGGGCATGGCTAGTGTATCAATTTATGCACAGCTGCTAGAACTGTTACACGGTTCTAATACAGCAGTATCATTGTCCTTAAAACTCTGCCTAAGTAAACAGTTACAATATCATCTATAGAACAAAAGTGCGACTTACCCTTTACTGCTGTAACTGAAAAACAAAAAAAGAAAAGTTTTGTCAAACATTTTACATACAACCTTACATCCAACAATTGTGTTCATTCACGGTTGGCGAAGTAAAATTGCTAGCAATTAATAAACTCAAAGTCATTTTCAATCACTTAACTAGATTTTAAAGGAATCCTTCACTGCATAACCAAGGCGGATATAGGATTTTAAAAAGGGGGTGGATATTCACGTCTTCAATCTTTTTGAAGCCAAATTTAAAACAACTAAAAGGCGACCTTGAAGAGAAGAGACAACTTGGCACATTACGTGGGCAGTTACATCTTCTTCGCACAGACAAAGTCCAAGATGTGTCCATAGTTCCTTTGCCAGAGTCGTAGCATCTAAGCTGGATTCCTTCCCATTCGGATGGAAGCGATCGTATCGTCACTCTACGGCTCACAGATTGGCATTCAGTGTGATGACAATAAACGCGTACAATTCGAACATGGTTTCGAGTGTTGAGTGCCTCTCAACCCACCGCGATTTGCTCACATTCTTTGCCCATCAATAGCAGTATTTCGCGCGCTCTAAAATCATTGATTATCTGTAAACTTGCGAATATTTCACCTGTTTTGCCGACTCTCAGCGACAAGTTATTGATAAATCGTGTCTTTTTGTTTTATCTTTTACCCCTGTATCCTCCCCTGATAACATTAATAGTCTCAAGTTAAACTAAATAAGTTTACCTCCATATCAGAAGCTCAAGCTTGATAATTGTGTGGATATTAATGCAAAGCAATTCGTTTTGATCGATTTTACGGTTCGCTGCCATTTTGAATTGTTAAGTAACTTGGTTGCAGTGCCAGTCTCCACTCTCGAAAGATACAGTAGAAGGATGGGGTCTTGGATGTCGCGGTTTTGTTAAAAGTGTGTTGCGATGTGTTTGATCCCTTTTTTCCAAAGATTAAAAGTTCCGCAACATGCTTTATACTTAAACCACAACATCAATGTTAGTAAAAAGCCAAGGTTATTAAACGTTGGAACTGTGGCACATCGCAGCAACAACAAATTTGCAATAATTTGAGACCTCTTTCAAAGAAAATAAAAACCCATATTACTAACGCTAACAT
This sequence comes from Hydrozoanthus gracilis, assembly GCA_025388745.1. Taxonomy (NCBI): domain Eukaryota; kingdom Metazoa; phylum Cnidaria; class Anthozoa; order Zoantharia; family Hydrozoanthidae; genus Hydrozoanthus; species Hydrozoanthus gracilis. The sequence continues at coordinate 29,404 of JANVCF010229595.1, forward strand.
ATTCAACAAACCCATTTTTTTATTCTATGCCCCTGATACACTTCTTTAAATTCAAGACTTTTAGGTTGTGTTACGAATGCAACAAAAATTGATTTTCTTTGTCTATAAAAATACTCTGAAACGAAAAACAACCTTAGCATTGCATACCTCTTCCAAAATTACATGAAACTTCGAAAGAGACTTTTATCTTTTATATAACACAGACGTAACTGCTCTGCGTAAGAAGAGAACTTAGTACCTTTGCAGATTGCCCTCATTAGGCCTGGTATCTTTCCTTTTATGGGTCCGAAACCTGGTGATTGTACTGCAAACCGTGGATGGGACGAAATCTTAGCAAGTTCTTTTCGGTTGGCTTTTGATGTTACCCCGAGCGAAAAGATCTTGACTCCCTTTGACTTCAAACCTTTAGCTGCTATAGCGGGCTCTTCGAAGCGTGCACGGGTTCTCGTTTGTGGACCATCAGTAACCAGGAGAGCAATCTAAGAATAAAAGGTTTTTAGTCAGCAAAAATCTTTGTTTTCTTTATACTCAGATCCAATTACAACTAAAAGATGGTTAAGTAGCCGCCACACTCTTAAATAACAAACCTTTGGAACGTTCATTCTCACACCACCGGCCTCGGTAAAGACTTCTCTTTCTGCAAGTCTAAGTGCCTTGTCAATAAATCGTAATCCAAGTAGACGTGGTAACGAGTTTATTCGTTTTCTTACTGCAGACGCTGTTAATTTTGGCCCTTGTAAGTCGTTGAACTTCAACACAACTCGCGCATTTGTGCTGAACACAACAAGCGCAATGTGAGTTCCATCAGCTCTTACGTCGAACACGCTGACAAACGATCTCAAAAACCGCTTCAATCGAGACCAGTCCAAAGTGTTAATGCTCTCGGAGGAACTGACGATGAAAGCCAAATCAACATCGGACTTGCACTGCCTCACTGTCGGTAAGCAAATAAAAATAATTCACTAAAATATTAAAGCAAAATAGTCTCTAGTACGTGTGAAGATGAATGTCGGATTTGTCTTGCGTCATTATTCGAAATAGTAAAAAAGTACTTTATTAATATGTTAAAGCAAAGTAGTTTCGGGTATTTGTACAGATCATAAAAGAGATAAATCAATTTAAAAGTTTCCAACGTGTCGTGTTAAACAAATTTTGCCTTTAGTTTACACTGCCTATACACACCAAATGATGTGTTGAGAAATTCTCCATACTATAACAAACTTTTTTAGGTAACCAGTTTAGGAGAATTTCGCTTTTCATTCTCAGCTGTTTGCTATTTCTGATCAACTTCAAGTTTCTTATTACAAAATGTTGTTTTTAGGATTAGTTACGTGGATAGGAACTATATTTTAACCCTTTCAGCTCCAACTACGCAAATGAACCATTGCTAAATTCTTCCCACTAAAAACCATACCTTTCTTGTTACCAGTTTAGGACAATTTCGCTTTTCATTTTCGGTAGTTTTCTGTGTTATATCAATTTCCATTTTATCGTTACAAAATGACTCATTTTGTAATAATTATGTACAGAAAACTAAGATGTTGCTAAAATGGCCGGAATTGAAAGGGTTCATCACTTTCTTACACCCTCTACAAGAAGAACAAAAACAAACTGATTATAATACCAACAAAACGGAAACATTCTATCTTACTTGAATCAGCAAGATGGGTTGCATAACGTAACAGGTCGCCTGACGAGGGGACCTGAAACATATACTGTGGACTGGTAACAACAGAAAGCAAGTCTCTCGTATTAGGTCTTTCTGCCATTGTTACTACATAAACCTGGGCACCAATGTCTTGCAAAAACCCTGCGGCTTCAGACAACGAACGAGCCCCAGGCTGATTTGTTTGTTCCCCCGTGGTTAACAAAACCACAATGTTTGGACCAGTGCTACGCAAGATTGTCAGAATCTGGAAAGCGTGTTTAAGCGCAATGTCCATACGTCTGGCTGTCTGCAGAAGCGTTGCGCGGTCGATATTTTCTTTTATATTCTTCTGTAAATAATTCGAAATAGTGTGGGCATCTTCACCATAATTGACGACAAAACCACGTGGTCCCTTTGGAGAAATCTTTAGCAGTTTAACTAAAGCCTTCAGGAAAGTCTTCTCTCGCTTATATAGCTCTGGTGTGACTCCCTTAGCCGCGTCCAGTAGGAAGATAACGGTCGTTGTAGGGTCCATTTGGAAGGTTGTAAGGCGCACTTGCAAATAATATAATCAAGAGTTAGAGTGAGGACCTAACTCATTTCACCAAAAAAATGCGGTGGAAAAAATTTAATAGGAAATGATGTTAAAGGAAAGAGATTAAACTTCTATACAATAACTGAAATTTTGCAATTTTGTACGCAATCTTAGGCCCGAAAATGTTCAACTCACAATTTTTGTATTCTATTTAAAACAAAACTTAAACTACACTTGAATTTTACTTGTTTTACAAATGATATCGATTTTTTATTTGGTATAGTCACAAACATATTCTCAAGTATGTAGAATGGATAAAGCATCAGAAGAGATATTCAAATCTAGACGTACTTATATTCGCTTTAAGATTTAATGACAACTATAACTGAAATGCTAAAAATATATATAAAACTGTTACATTTTTGAACTATAAATGGCCTCTTGGTTGAATTCTTAAAACAAGTTTAAAGAGTAGCAAACGAAAAAGTGGGTATAATTAAAAGAGGTACATGTGGCAATGCATTTGATATAGACCGTAGAGCTGGACGCCAAAGACAAAAGACGAACCAGCCATGATGGTGCCCTAAACTTCGAAATTATTTTGTTCAATGGCTCCAATATGGCCGCCACAACGTTAGGAACAAGCGGTCTATATGGAAGTCTCGCACGCTGGTTTGTATATTAATCAAGTTACCTTTTTCCTTCTTGTCTTTAATTTGTTGTGCAATTCGTTCAGAAGAAGTAGGAAGCTTCTTTGCTTCTAGGATGCGAATCATATCTTCTTGGCTTTCGACTGCTGGGAGCAACTCACGAGGTTCAACTTGCGAACCAATAGCGACAACAAATGTTTGCACTCCTAGATTATTAAGTGGTTTCACAGCTACATTAAGCAACTTCGAGCCAGCAGCACTTGTCTGCCTTCCTGCAGTCAGAAGGATAAGAATTTTACGTCCTTTCTGACGAGTTCTCGACAGAAACACTGCGGCTTGTTCCAGAGCGCTATCGATTCGTCTATTAAGGCCAACCTTTTTAGCCTCATCCACCCGCTTGTCAAAGTTAGGTTCAGCGAAAGTCGCAACGCTATAAACAAATGTGTCGTATGTGGCTACGCTTCCATAGGGTCCAGTTGAAGATATATTGAAACGTTTAGCCAATCTCTTAACGAAGTCCTTTTGTAATTTAAAAACAGCATTAGTCACGCCGTTAGAGCTATCGATCAAGAACAAAACTACGGCATCCTTCCCCAGAGGGCTTGTCACAGGAACAGAAACTGTAAAAAAAGATTACAGTATTCAAATTTTTAATAGTGCCGATTTTTGTTTACAAACATGCGTCAGATCGGCAGAATAAAGTCGATTAATTTAACTTTGCATGTGCTTTAAAGACAACCGAGACTTTGTCATTTTAAATTCTAAAGATAATCTTTAAGATAATAATAGTAAGAAACGAAATTTCGAGTTCGACCAGTAAACACAGAAGGAAGGGAAATGGTTATCTTAAAACCGTCTCTGTTTGAATGGCAGGACTGTACAAATGCAATGAGTGAGTCCATATCAGGAAACGAAACCCAAAAGGATGCAAAAAGCTAAACGAAAAAAACAAAAATGCTTTCCTGAGGTCCTCCTGGGCGCAGTAATTATTTGCGTAACTTGGAATGACTTCTATTCGCAGCAACTGAGTGTTTTCGAATATTCATCGAAACTTTAGCTTTATAAAGCTAGTACAATGCAAACATTTCTCCTTGCATATCAGTTGACTAAGTCACTGGGGGGGAGGGGGGTTCAGACCTTCGAATAATCTTTCAGCAAGGGATCCAAAAGTACCTCCTACTGCGATGTGCTAATTGGGATTTGAATTCCTACACGAATTCTGCTTCGGTTTCTTGTCTTTTTCCAGCACTAAGTGAACTTAAACTGAGTTGGTTAATGAAAGATTCCTTTATCTTTAATTTGGATACAGTAGAATTCAGCGGCGCCCATTATTGGACTTTGGTAGTCTTACGTTTGAAGGTAGGGGCTGATATCTTAAAAAAGAACGAAACAGGTTGGTTAGAAATCCTCACTAAGTTCACAAGTAGCTATCAAAGGTATTTGCTACACTAATCAGATGTGATATAAAACGTAAGATATATACAGGGTTCGTCCACTTTTCTTAAAGCAAAATTTAAGGATTTTTTTAGGAATTTTTAAGGTAAAATTATTGGTTTTTGAGGACCTAAGCCATGGGACACTGACCTAAAACATGACTTTTTACGGAATTGTGGAAGCGCTGTACGGATCTCCAGGTACTGCTTGAAGGCACCCAGTAAATTCTGCCCTTTCGAGCCAAGATTCTTGGAAAATGCATTTCCCGGGCATTGTTGACATTTATCGAATTACCATAACAAAGAAAAAGCAAAAATGTAAGGACTTTTTAAGGACCCTGACGCTTTTTGTAAAATTTAAGGACTTTTGAGGCCTCAAATTTTGGAAAGACAAAACTAAGGTTTTTAAGGTTTTTCAGGACCCGGACGAACCCTGTAAATACGTGTGATCGAAGTCAAAACAGACGCAATAGGGAAACAAATCACTCACCTTCTTGTTTAGGTTGTACAGCTACAAAAAAAGAAAAGGTTTTTAGAGTTTCATATCTGTATTAGCGTACGAGCTTGGACAATACACTCATAGAATTGGAAATGTGGTTCGTTAATTGAAAGCAACATTTAACATTTCCTATGAGACAACGTATTTAAGGGGTCACAAAGAAAGGCTATTGACAAAAAATGTCATTGTACTTTGCTTGCGTCGTTTGCTGGAGTGTTTCCGCTACAAGATAAAAATTGCTTTGTGAAAATAATGATTTTTCCAGTTTTTGCACGGCTCTTTAAATCCATTGCAACCCAATTCCTCAAACACTCGTTGTTAAGGCTTCAAATGTCACTTCTCGATCAAAAGGAGGTCGACTGTAAATCTAAGCGCCTATATAAGCTACACATTGACACTTGACACAAGGTACAATTATTGCTTACCAGCACAAAGTTGGGATTTCATGTCTTTGACAATTCCTTGAAGGTCTTCAAACTTTGCCACCTTGAACACATGTTCTTGGTCAGATGCTACAGCAGTTAGTTCGGCTGCATCGACGTCCTTACTAATACCTAAGGCATAGACCTGTACGCCTAATCTTTTCAAACCACTAGAAGCAACACCTAGGTTTTCAAAGGCTCCTTTGTTCTTAGTTTGTTTGCCATCGGTAACTACCAGAGCGATCTGAAACGTAAAGATAGAAGAACTCAGGGAGGTCTCTTTCCTCCGACAGCTAGGAAAGAAAGAAAGAAACTGGGCATTGTTTTGTTGAAAGCAAAAAGTAAAAAACAAAAACAAAGCGTTAAAAACCGCAAAATTAAAATAAGGTTAGACAGTGAGAATAACACGTGGCAGTAGTTCAAATGATAAGCCGCTATAGCAATGAAGAACTGGTAGCTCGAATTTTAGCTTCAACGGTTATTTCCGGTAGCCAGTTTCCCCTTGGACAGCTAACTACATTGAAACAACGCAAAATGTGTCATATAGAGTTGATTTGCAATGCTGTTGTTGTCAACAAACATAATTATATTGGCTAAGGGCGCCAACCATACATCATGCTGCAAACATAAAAGAATTTAAGGAAATATAATATACCTTGAAGACATTTTTTCTCATTCCATTTGCCTCAACAAATACTTCGTTTTCTGCCAAACGAAGAGCTTTGTCGATAAAGGTATAACCCTTTTTATGAGGAATTTCGTCGACTTTGCGTAACACAGCATCTCCCCCATCAAGATCGTTGAACTTAAGTGTCACTTCTGGGTCTGTGCTATACACAACAATTGCTACTTGGGTCGCGTTAGGGCCAATCTCAAAGCTATTGATGATAGATCGCAAGAAATTCTTCACCTTGGCAAAGTTTTTGCGACTAATACTTCCCGAGGAATCCACGATGAAAGCAAGATCAAGCTGTACCTTGCACGACTTGACTGAAATCCGAAAAAAACAAGAAAATTTTTTCACACATATATCCTTTCGTACATAATCATTATGAGCCTATAATAATATCAGTGGTCTAGAAAACATTTTCGACAACAAAAACAACTCAAACATAAACATAGAAATACAAAGATAAGCGAAGTGTTACCAGCTTTCTCAAGAGGCTTTACTTGTGATGGAAGCTTTGCAGACGACGGAATACGAAATATGTCTTTAGTCCTAGTAACCAACGGAGTTAGGTCACTGTTGCTAGGCTCGCGGCCTATGATAACGACGTATACATGGGCTCCAATCCTCTGAAGCGGTTTAATAGCTTGTCCAAGAGGCTCAGCTCTTGGATCATATGGCTGCCTCCCTGCTATGAGAAGAACCACAGACTTAGGACCTTCTGTGGATGAAAGGAGTTCTGCGGCTTTTTGTAAAGCATTATTTATTCTTCTGGGGGTTCGCAAGAGACGCGCATTCTGAAGTCGTTCGTTAAAATCAAGGTCTGTAAAACCTGTAATTGTATTGCTTCTCGTTGCGTAAGCAATAACGCTTCCTCGGGGTCCGTTTGAAGAAATGCCAAATCGAGATGCAAGTGCTTGTATGAAGTCCTTTTCTCTTTTGAAGTCATCGTTAGTAACACTGCTGGAGGCGTCCAACAAAAACAAGATGTCCATTTTACTGTTTACTTCATTGATAGGAACTGGGAATAAGTAAAAAACGATATGTACATGTCAGTTTTCACGAAACTCTAATGTCTATGGTTAATAAATTGATACAACTACTTTGAACGGCAAAAACTGAACAATTTTATACCCCATCTGAGTGTTTTCCTTCATAGAGTATTGCCCTTCATGCGAATGAAGGACAACACTCTATGGGCTATTTCTAAGCTCGGGCCGAGCTGTACTGCCCTTAAAATCCCACGTAGCTCAGTTGGCTAGAGCGACGTAGATTTGTTTCGTAGGTCGTGGGTTCGAATCCCACCGAGGTCAGAGATTTTTTCTCTTTCCTTTGTGTAGATTTTTCTTTTTCCTTTCTGTGGGTTTCTTCTGTTGAAGCTGTAGATCAGCAAACTTGGATTATACCCCGTTCCAGTGGTAGTTCAGGCCTCACTCGAATCTATATGTTGTATAAACAATTTTAGTTGTGCATTATGATACATCTACATGCGTGATGAATGAATCCTGAAAAACAGTTGTGTTTCGGCTGCTAATCATTTCTGCGTAAACTCTACACATTATAACTCTGTCGTACCATTTTCATCGCGGATGTTCTTGGCTGTAGATCGTGCTTGTGACAAAAGTCGGCCAGTGGAAGGAACCCGGATGATATCCTTCGGTGTGGCCACGATAGCAGCCAGAGCTCGGTCAGTTGGTTGTTGGCCAAGTGCAACCGCGTAAACCTGGACACCGAGTCTGCGCAGTGGTCTCATAACTTCCTCTAGCGATTTACCGCTTGCCACCTGAGCTCCTGCTGTCAACAACACTAACAACTTGGTGGTATTTTGGGGTGAACCAGCAAACAGCCTGGTAGCGTAATTCAACGCTTGTCCTAAACGCCTAGGGCCGGTTAACCGCCTTGCGTTGTCCACATTAGTGCTTAAATCAGGATCTTCGAATCCAGAAATCGTTCGTGATGTGTCTGCATAATGAACGACGCTTCCACGAGGACCTTCCGGCGACAAATTCCAGTTGTAAGCTAGCGACTTCACGAATTGTTTCTCCATCTGGTAATGCTGAAGTAACACTCCCGAAGATGAGTCTATCATAAAAATCACGTCTGTTTGGCGCTGCAAGGGACTTTGTGGAGCTGAAAAGAAGGCCATCAAGGTTACCTTTTGGGGTCTTAAACAATTTAAGGCCTAGAACCAAATAGCAACTTATCTTCCCTTTTACTAATCTTACACTTTAACTAAAGTACTCAAGAGAGAAAAGGTAGTCAGACCCGAGGTCTCGTTCGAGGTCTAGCATCCGGGGTAACCGTTTGCATATGTTAGAGCAAAGCAGCACTTTCTCCCCAGTCACTTCAATACCCTTAGTAAAGGTTCGACACCGAAAATTGAATGCGGGCCTCTTGCAGGACAGACAGGCACGTAACCCACTGCGCTATAAACAGGTGGCCATTACATTATGCTTTTGTTGTGAACCAAACTTTTCTAAAACTTTGCACAAAATCTACTAGTCGTGTAGTTAATGCAACTCGGCTTTGGAAATTAGTAGAAACATATTTTTGGAAACAAGGACAAAACAAATGTACACTGCGGAAGGCAAGTTCCCTAAACTTTTGGCAACCACCGTAAAAACATATAAGCAAAACACTCTTAGAAACAAAATACTTACTTTCACGTTCTCCAACTGCAAAAGAAATAATAACAGCGTTAACGAGTGTTTTCTGCTTGATTTAAAGAGTACTAATCAAAGAAATACGGACACACCTATACACTGAAGTAAAAGATAAAAGGGCAACATAAGGGCGAAACAAGCCTGTACGTCAAGTAAACATACCGAGAAAATTAAAGGCTGTTATTGTTTAACTTTGCTCCTGAGTCGCGACAAATTAGCTAGAACCTATTTCGCAATTCATGTAAAATACAAATGATCTTACCAAAAGCTCACAAACTCATAAAGTAATACCCTGTCGATTTTCTTTCGTTTAACTACAAAGAAAACCATAATGAACTGCTTTCTTATACTTTAGACACTATGAGTCTAGAACACAAATTCTATGCACTCAATCTACATCTTCTTGGTTATTAGTCAGACGTGTTTTTTACTACACCATCGCGCTTGCAGCATACCACGAAATGTATCGAATAAGTATTGGAATACTTACGGGCCAATTTTTTTTATTTGAATAATTATTTGTCGGCCGACCGTATGTGAACAAAAGGGAAGTCGCTCCATTATTCAAGTTAACCATAGCATTTTGAAAATTCAAAAGAGTTAAAACTTTGGACATCACTTGAAGGTTGATATTGGTCACTGATAAAATAACTACCTTTTAGTCTAATACATCTATTTTTACCAACGGTCAGAAATAGAAACTTTTCTGGAGAGAACTTGTTGCATGAGCGATGACCTTCACGCTAGAGTTTCTCAACATCATGAATCCTAACTTTGCACACGCAGTTTCATAAGGAAACGACGAAAACCTTACCTTTACAGACTTCTTTTCGTATGTTTGTTACCATTCCTTGAAGGTCTTCGAATGTCCTCAGGGTAAACACGTGCTGTGGATCTGTTGCCACTGCAGCTAACTCATCCGTCTCTACATTTTGACCAATACCCATACCATAGACTATTACTCCAGCTGCCTTTATACCAGAAGAAGCTACATCAAGTTCTTCATAAAGGCCGCGGTCCTTCGTCTGTTTTCCGTCGGTTATCACAATTGCTATCTAAACAAAGCAAAAAGCGGATTTTAGCTGACCTAAAGTGTGTCTATAAACAAACCATTTTCAAATGCAAACACCTTCGAGACAAGAAGCAAAGAAGCCTTTGATATAAAGTGCCAATATATCATAGCTGACTCGTTAAAAACAAAAACCTTCCTTTAATTATAAGTATTTTTCATTCACGTGCGAGCTTTTTTAAGGCTTAGTCGAAAACTAAGCCTAATTGTCCGATTGGTTGACTTGGTTGACAAGCGTTCTCAATAGCTTTAAAGGTAATGGTAGTAATATTGATGATGCTTATGAAAATGATGACTTCAAGTGAAGTAAAAAATGGTATTAATAGTAGCTGTTAAAGATACACATTGTCGAATTTTTGTGGGTTAGATTTCTATTATAGTGAACTTTTTGGCTGGTTTTATTCTTTGCGCTTAATCCCATTGACAAAACTCCCAGCTGATTCTGAAGCTCAACTGGTTAAGCGACGCAGATCTGTTTCTTGGGTCGTGGGTTTTAACCCAACACAGGTCAGAAAATTTCTTCTCTTTCGTTTGGATTAATGGGGTTCTTGTGGATGTTGTACATCGGCTTCACTCGAATTTGTATATTAACTTCTTTTCTAAGACTTAAACCAATAAACTATTTTGATACTCCAAAAATGTTCATTACACTGCGAAATTTAATGATATATATTGGTGGAACCATTTTCTTTGACTCATATAGTAAGCAAGTCATAGATCATCATAGTGAATCGAAAAGTTTTTCTATTTGTTATATTGAGTCACACCTTTGGTACTTTGCTCCTCATGCCGCTAGCTTTCGTAAACACGTCCCTTTCTGCCAACCTGAGGGCCTTGTCGATAAAGGTCAAGCCTCTTTGATGTTTCATGAGTTCAACTTTTTCTTTCACCGCCTCGTTTGTAAGCTGTGGTCCACGAAGATCGCCAAATCTTAGAATAATTTTTGCACCTGTGCTATAAGCTACGATGGCAATGTGTGTTGAAAGGGGACCAATGTTGAATTGGTCGATAGTTGCTTTCAAGAAATCCTTCATCTTTTGCCAGTTCTTAGTACTTATACTTCCAGATGAATCCACGATGAATGCTAAATCAACCGGCACTCGGCAATCTTTAACTACAAAATAAAAATAGAAAAGAAACATGATCGAATTCCCAAGTGAGTTGCCTAAGTAAAAAAAAAATAAACAGGTTTTAAAGCTTCAAAAAACATGGGATTTTAGCTTCAACATCTTAGCAGCAAACTTTTTGCAGCAAAGTAAAATGATAAAAGTTCTTTGCTTCATTTTGAAGGTGCGGTTAAAGACATGATTACAAAAGGGAAAAAGATTTGCAGTTGTTCTGATTTACACCACAATAACAGAGTACTTTAAACTTGTATTTACGGATTTTGAACAAAATTAATAAGTTTTGGCCCCTTTTGCGTAAAGTGTTAGTTCGCATCTTATGGCATAACAACTTAGAAAGTTGTATAAAGAAGACGTTTTACAATTTGCAACATTACTTTGAACTATTTAATTGTTATATTTTTACTTTGATGCGAAGGTCTTTCAGCTAGGATAAATACTCTGGAGGAGTTGTTATGGTTGTTGCAAGCTTTTTTTCAGAAGAAAAAGCTTGCGAGTCGCGTACGAGAATAGAACCCAGACCCTCTGATTACCCGTCAGATGCTCTGCCCACTCAGTTACAGGAACTCACATAGGGAACAGATCACTTAACATGCATTGTTCAGTGGACGGAACTCTTTTTATAGTGTCCTGCTAGCTGCCAGACTAGATATATCCATACTGTGAAGTACATATTTTCCTGTAAGGAATTCGGATGTTTTTTTTCTTCTGAGGAAAAAGCTTGTGACACCAAAACAATTCTTCCACAACTAGTTATTCCGGCTCATAAACTTTCGCACCATCTTTTCATTCACAATATGGATATCTTGAGCTTATATCAGCTCAGAGCACCTGAGCGATAGTCACAGAGACGTGGGTTCGATTCCCGTTAGGGCCTAAACGTTTTTTCTTCTGAGAATAAAGCTTGTGTTAACGAGAACAGTGTTTCCACAGTAATTAAATTGTTACATCGTTTTTACAATCAAAATGCAAAGCAATTCTTTTTCGGTTTTAAGGGGGCAGAGTTAATGGCCCAGTAAAACTTACTAGTTCTAGATACATTTCGAGCCTGTGACACAATCGGCTTTTTTACAGCAACTTTGATGACGTTCTGGGGCTTGTCTGTGAGGGATTCTAATTTTGATGTGTCGATGGCTTCCCCTATTGCAACAACAAAGATTTCAGCATCTATGTCACGAAGCGGCTTTGACGCTTCTCGAAGAGGTTTAGATCCGGCAGTGTATTGCTGCTCTCCCGCCGTAAGCAGAACAACAAACTTCCGGTCTGCAGTGCTATGGTTGATGAGATAATCCGCTGCAAACTCAAAGGCACTATCAATCCTCCTGGGTTTTCCGAGCAATGGAGATGCATCTACCCTTTGGTTGAAATCAGGGTCGTCAAATGAAGCGACGACTCGATGATCTGTTGCATACACAATTGCACTAGCACGAGGGCCATTTGGGGACGTGTTAAAGTTCGCAGCTAAAGCTTTCAAAAAGTCCTTTTGTTGCTTGAAAACTTCGGCCGTTACTCTTTCGGAACCATCCAACAGGAAGACAATGTCTGTTTGCTCTTCGAGTGGACTAGCAGGTACTGCGATACAAATAAAACATGATTATAAAGCCATTCTACTTCCTACGCCTCTTGAAGTTTAAGCAAAATGCTATAAAGACTAGCGTGTCAGATATCTGTAACATCTTAATTTAAGTAGACGCATATTTACGTAAGGTAACAATTTAAAAAGAAAATTAATGAAATGCTATGTTCTGATGGCATTGCAAAACGTCTTTCAATCGAACAAACTTCCAATGAGCCGCATATAAATAAACGTAATTAAAACAAAACTAAGAGTTGCGGTAAAAAACTATTATACGTGTCGTGCTATTTCGTCGCTGCTTCGTTTACCAACTTTCTTTTAAAATAATTGAGCAAGGTTAGTTTGTGATTTTACTTTTTGAGCTATTATCTTCGTTGTCATTATTTTTTGTTATGAGTATTTACCATACCACAAACATTTCTGGAAAAATCGCCAAGTATCAACATTACTTTTTTATGTATATCCAAGGTTATATACTTACTGTAGGTGTTACGGATGTGTGCGGCAACTGGGCGACTACGTTCCAACAGCGCGTTATACGATGGTACTCTGAAAATGTTTCTGGAATCTGTTACGGTGGACAAGCGTCGGGAATCGGGTTGACTACCAATCACAACCACGTATAACTGGGCTTTGATGTCACGAAGCGGTTCTGCTGCTTCGTGTAACGGCATCGAGTTAGAAACCGGGTTTCCTCCCGTTAAAAGAATCGCTATCTTATGCTTCTTTTTACCAAAACTACTGAAAAATTGAGCAGCAAATCGAAGGGCTCTGTCTGTTCGTCTTGAGCTAGAAAGCAGTGTAGCACCATCAATTTTCCGATAGAGGTTTTTGTCACCAAATCTTGCAACTACGAAAGATCTAAAAGCGTAAATTACCGCACTACCTCTCGGACCACTTGTGGAGATGTTCAAGTTGCTAGCCAAGGATTTAACAAATTCCTTTTCTATGGTAAAAACTGGAGATGTAATTCCCGCTGAACCATCCAGAAGGAACACAACGTCTGTGTCAGGATCAAGTGGGCCCGATGGTTCTGGAGAAGAAAAAAAACGGCGTGCCTATTAAAATCTACAAAAATCTATCTGTTTTTGCTTTTGGCTACTGTTAAGGAAACTAAAAACAGCCATAATCTTTCTAACTATATTTTCCAACAAAATCCGAATAGCATCAAAGAGTTTAATTGCCCGGGTAAAAATTAAAACAACTGTTTATGAGCTATGTACAGTGGCAAAAAGAAATAATAAAATGGATTGGAAGAAGCTTGTTAAAAATATTTTAAAAAGGGAATTATTATAAAAGGAAAATATACTGTGAGTCAAAACTATTCTTAAAACGGATTGTGCGGTAGCGAAAACAGAGGGGGAGGAGGTGTAGTGTAGACTTTCTTCTTGTTTTTTTATGTTCTTGAAGTTGTTTAGGAACAAATCATCGCGTCTTTGCTTAAGAGTCGCAACTTTGATTGTTCTAAAGCTAGGATGTATGAGCGGTGGGGAACGATTACTCGTAGTACCCTCTCCTGTATCCGCTCGACCTCTTCCAACTGGTAGTGAGGACTGTTATTAAAGTTCCAGACTTGGCAGCCGAACTCCGTTTGCACGATTATTGAGACTCTTAATAAGGACGGCTGGTCGAATCCTGTGCCCTTTAGTAAGCTTAGAAACAAAAATCTTTTGAAGGATTTGTATCATTTTCGGATATGTGGGTGTTCCATTTAGAATTTGCAGAGATCTGCACACCCAGAATTTTGACTGATCCTGGATACAAATTGGGTTAAGTTTTGGACACTCCTTGGTAATGAGATGATCAGGTTCTTCCATTTTGCGCTATTTAGCTGCATAACACTTTCGATACACAGTTACCAATGTCATTGAGAAATTGAGTATTCCTTTGCTCTCTTTTCGCTATTACTTCGGACACAGTTGTTCCGTGACAAAAGGATAAGCGGTAAACAATGTTCGAGTATACATGCAGAGGAAACAATGAAAACAAGTGCAACCGGGTTCAACAAAAAGAAACTTAAACTTAGTTAAATAACACCTACCCTGAGGCTTTGGCGTTGCAGTGGTTGCTGGAATGGTAGTTGGCACTGGGGTCGTCAGCGGTAAAGTCTGTTGTGAGGCTGTTTGTATTGAGGTCGGTGTTGGTGTTGGCCGTTGAACTGCTGTAGCTGTTGAAAACAAAGAGTTAATTTTCTGTTTGCTAATAAAGAAATCTAAATTGGTTTCCGCGTTTACTTAACCTGACTTAAAAACGCGAGAGGTTGAGAGAGCAACGAAGGGTAGGGTCAGAAACAACGACGCAAAGCGGAAACCTTTCTTTATTTCGTTTATGAAACAACTAACTTCTCCTAACTAACTAGCCTCTTCTTGCAATCAAGAAAAGCGTTGCTTTTCGTTTGACTTGGCCTTTTCTTGAAAAAAAACTAGGAAAATCAAACTTCAAGAAAAATTAGGTAGTTCTTCTTCTTCAATTGCTGGACTCAAAAGAAATCTACTTTGTGTGTTTGTTGAGTTAGGTGAAAAAACCGAGCTAACGAGTGAACTCCGCTAGAATATGGGACGAAAATCGTGTTTACATACTCTCATATAAAATGTTTTTCGCCAAATAAGAGCGCGCGTAATATTTAAAAACA
>JANVCF010229596.1:0-29151 GCA_025388745.1 Hydrozoanthus gracilis
GGGGGTAAATTGCCCCCAGTTATTTCTGACTTTAATTATTGTTCTAAATTTGTAAGAGGGTATATCTGATCTCAATTTTTTTGCCCAACATTCCTCCCGAGTGCAATAAAATTTACACGGCACGGGAAATGCGTTTTATTGCTTAAATATTCACGAGTTTTGTAACATTTCATTTAGCAACGTTTTAACTTGTAATTCAGACCTCCGTACCGTTTTCAGGCAAATCAGTCCCGGTTCAACCATCACCAGTTCCAACTGTGCCTTCGATATCTGCTCCATCAACCCCTTGTTATAAGGTTATGGCCAAGCAACCGCTGAAGGGAGAACAGTCAAGTACTCCACTTTCAGGTAAAAATGGTGCTACGTTTGATACTTAGAGAAGGAGGGTATTGAAGAATTTATGCGTCTTGGAGTAGGAAAATAAGACAAAGCGCTCATTCAGTGTGTGGGGTCGATCGGGGGATCTGACAACCTGGCTGTAATATGCCATACCTTAGGGTTTAGGTCGGTATGTACTAAATATAAACTATCAAACTTATGCAACTTTTCGGGTCCGAAGGAAATTTCATGTTGTTCCTTACCCTATTTCAGTCTTTGGGAAGAATAAACAGTTCATAAACTGACTGCTTAGTTTTTGGAAAATAAAACAAAAAAATACAGTTAGTTTGAGCAATGTGAAGTGTTGCTGTACACTGTACATGTATAACTGGATGAATTTGCAAGAATGTGAAAACTCAGCGCGACAGCACGTTCTGTTTAACTGAAAAAAATGATATTTTCAGAGCAAGTGGTGCCTACATACTCTCCGCTATTCTCGAGTCCCTGCCTGCGAAGAGGGGTACGTAAACTGGAAACTTCCAGACAGTCAAAAGAACCGTTGTCCCCGGTGCTTGACCTCTTTGCAGGAGATGACATATTCGCATGAAAGAACGTACTAAGGGTTGGTCAAAAAGATTCTCTGGTTTAAATAAACAGCAAGATCGTCTTAGTAACAAAAAATTGATAACTTTCCCCCGCAATCAACCCGTTTTGTACAACATGTAAAAAGACTGAAGATCCTGGCTTAAATAGACAGAAAGATAGGAAAAAAAATCTTTGCAACAAAAAAATTAATGTTTTTTCCCCGTCACCCTGGGTATAAACACTTATTTAACATCGGATAGCGAGGTCTTCAACGGGACATCTCACAAGGTGTAGCGAGACAAAACTCGTTCAGGGAATAAAAACGTTTTGTTTTATACTATTGTTAACTGGGCACAGAACCCCGGTTTTTACGAGACTGAATAAAAAACTCCATCAGAAAAGAAACTTTTACTGCAAAAGCAGTACTTGGGTTGCCTTACTCTTACGAAGTTGCCAACTGTTTAGCTGGTCGCAAGGTCTGTTGACACTGGATTTGCGCGCGAAAAAAAAAACTTAGAGAGCCGAGAAATATGGGATAGAAAGAAACTCCTAGATAGTGATCAACAATCTAGACTTCGGTCATGCTATTTAAATTAACGCCAATTGAAGTTCATTGCTTTCTACGACTTTCTGCAGAAATTTCGAATGATTTAATAATACCTTTAAAAAATGATTATGGGAAAAAAAGAAGCATGCCTGAAGGATAAGGCTAAATAAATACAAGCTTTATTTACTCTCTACTTTACATCTCCCATACACTCAAGGACCATCAATATTATATTTTACAAAACGGTCCTGATATAATATACAGCAACACATTGCTGGCTTACAAGATGGTCAAACTCAATGTAAATTCTAAGTTAAGTACTCGTCCGAATGTGAAATGAATCAAATATACACCTATGAGGACATATTTTGAAACTTACCCAAGTATTATATACAATATTCACATGTGTATATTAAGTAGGCTGGCTACTTCTATATACTTAATCAAACCAAAGAACATAATATATATTAGTAATGTATGCTTTCTGACGAAGCTTCTTAAACCAAAAAAATAAAACAATTCTGATTTTTATCTATCACGTTTTTAAATTACTCCGAGAACGATGTGCTTCGTTCAAGATTTTCCACACTTATGGCTACCTATAAAGTGTTTGGGGTAAATAATGCTTTAGGAGATTCTTCATTATTTCTTAACTAGGGAGGTGGGTTTTGCTTTTATTGGCAGTAGATTGCTTTTTGCTGAACAACTGAATTCTCTTCTTTTTTATGTTTTGCTTATCTGTAATAAAACAGTAACAGTTTTCTTAAAAAAGTCCCTTTCAAAATGTCTCACAAGCATCTTGCTGCTGCTGTTCTTACTACCTCGAAAACGGTTTTTTACATTTACCTCCCAAATGAAAAAACATATAACTAGTCCCTACATACTGCACACGGATTATTCAACTGACTGAGAAAGGTAAACCAAATTGATTACCCATTTTTTCTAAAAATTATAATAAGTAAGACAGAGACTCTAATAAGAAATGAAAATTTTTACTTGCTAGAACAACGAGCAGAGAAACATCGGTAAAATTCAAACCAAAAACGATTTTAGACTTTACTCATGTTCTTCCTGTTTGTTTCTGTTATAGCTTATAGAATAAGGACTTCTATAAAAAAAGACCAATGTATGTGTAGCATTCTAGAAACCTGCAGCCTTCTACCCAAAGTAACAGTTAAGAAGAGTTAATTTAAACTAAAATCGAAATTACCCAAAAAAATAAACATGTAGCGAATAAAGTTTTGGAATATTTTTCTTGTTAAAATAACTGGCATTTTTATACGAAAATATGGTTTGAAATTTTTGGAAAATCCAGGGATATGCACCATCAGCAGTGCGTTGGTACCTGTTTTTTCGGTATTTATGGTCAATTCACAAACTTGGTGCTCTACTAAATTCCGCTGCACAGCAGCAAGTCCTTTGCCCGTTTTCAACTTTTTTGTTGAAACTGCATCAAAATGGAGAGAAGAAACTAACATGAGCACAGCCCATCGTCAAGCAGCACCGAAATATTTGCAGAAAGTTTAAATTAGCTGAATTCAAAGTTAACAGCTTCTAATTAAATTTATTTCATTAATAACTACTAATGTGAAACCACTACCCAGTAAAATTAACGCGAAGTGCAAAAAATTCGCATCAATTCTTCTTACGCAAAAATGAGGTGCAAAGAAGATTTACGCCGTTGATTTTTACACGAGGAACAAATTCTGCTGTTCCAATTTAACTTAAATTAGCCTTTTTTATTATCTAAACGTTTGCAGACTTCTTAGTTCTCAGTCCTGGTTCAAAAATAACCCCCAATTACCGTTGTTTCACCTTTTGTTAAATTTTCTTCAATCTTGTTTAAAATGTTTTTGGTTGTCTTTCCAACAACCAGGACTAGAAACTTCAATGCTGGTAACCAATAAATTATGCTAGCATCTGCAACTTTCAGTTGCCTTAACACAACCAACAATTATAAATATTATCAATTCATTCTTGAAATCTATCAACACTGCAGCTTTGCTAATAAATTACAATAAGACAACTTATTTACAAAAACATATCAATACAATTCCAGGGGAATACTGGTTGTTTTCAATGCGCTTTCACGATGACAGCACCGCTCTTTTCATCGTCATGAGTGTCAGGCCGTTTGACATGAGTCTTCATGTGTGCTGAACGACTCTTGATTTTGTGGAAAACCCTAAAGACATATTATCAAGCACATTAATAACTTGTCTTCTGTCTTCTATTGTATCTTATTAGTTTCAACTGATTCTATTACTTATAACAAATATTATTAGTATCGTAATCATAACCAAACGCCATCATCATTCCTATTACCATTATCTTTATACATCACTATCATTCCAACCATTAACATCATCAACGGCATAATCATGCTCAACACCACCATAATCTTGGCAACCATCACAACTAACATGTTAACGTAATTAAAAGTAGGTGAAACACATAACGTTGCCTGTAAGGCTTTATGCACACTGATTTACAACCATCATCATAACAATGGTAAACTTGAATAGGTGTCAAACCATGTAGCATGGGAGAAACCAATATAACAACGGGACGCATCACACAGCTAAGAGTTTTAACTGGTTAGAGGCAGACCAGTTTGCTATCTACAAGTTTGGTGGATTTGACTCAGGGATCAGCGAAGCAAGATACGGTTTAGTGGTCAGAGTGGGATTTAGAGCAACTGATCACAAATACAGCACCCTTGCCACATACAAACCCGGCACCCTCACCACATACAAATCTGGCACCCTAACCATGTACAAATCCAGCACCCAAATCAAATCCTACCTCCAATATGGTTAACTAACAGTTCACCTTCCAACAAATTATATTAACATATGTGAAGCCAACAACCCACCTTCCACATACTTTACACGGATACTCTGGCAGAGGGCCGTCAGGGTCTAACGGGACAGATGCCTGGGGTGGTGCTGCTGGACGCCGCTTCTTTACAGGAAGTACCTCATTAGTTGAGGCTGCGGTAGAAGAAGCTGGGGCTCGACTTCTCTTTCGGGGTTCTGGCTTCATAAAACTGTTGGAGAATAAACTGTGAGAAACAACCTAATGAGCTATCTCTTGGGAAAAAATGTCAAATTAGAGAACGTTGTAACACAGGCTTGAAAGGAAAGCGATTATTTCACTTTATTCTTTATCTGTGTTAAAACAAAAGCTTCAGTTCCATGTTTTCTTTGTAACAAGGGGTTTTTTTAGCTAGAAAAATTAGTCTTATTCGGTGTGCAGGTGAGTTGGTAAAATAATTATTGTACAGCTTAAAAAGTTGATGGTTTTAAGTTTTTGCTGTAGGAAGATTTTAAGGGTATTGACCTTAATCTATGTATCCTTTTTTATTTAAGTTGTTCGCTAATTTGATTGGTTCCCATTTCTTATTGTGTTATGCAAGGAATTAAATGTTGGCAAGATATCTTTAAGAATTACCTTCCTCCATGAACACGAATGTGACCATTCAATGCTTGCCTCGATACAAATTTCTGTTTTAAAAAAAAAATAACATCAATACTTAACTCTCTACACTTTACTGATAGTCAAATCAAAACGGATTTCACAAATTTCAACAACGAACTTACATTCTTGAGAATAACTAAACCTCCAATTCATTAAAACTTGCTGTAATCAAAAGCAGTAGGCCAAGGAACAGTGTGTACAAAATGTAAGTACTTACTGCACTGCATTGTGGGAAATCACACTCAAAGAGTGACGGGTTACTGTTGGTCTCACTGCTAGTGTCCTCGTAGTCCTTAAAAAAATAAGATAAAACTTTTGAGTAACTGTGAACACAATTGTTACTTCAACTTGGATTATCTTCACTGCCAAACTAAACCAGTTCCCTTGAAGGCTAAGAAATCGAAATTTCACCAAGTTGACAATATAGTTGCTGAGGATTAAGAAAAAGGGAACAAAAAAAGATCTCGAGTTAAAGATCACATCAACTGCAAATCTTTAACTAAAAATAAGTACATGCCTAGTTTGAACATCAACAAAACATCGTATCTCATTTTAAACTATTACCCTGGCAGAGTTTTCAGACAATTATTTTGGTCAGTTCAAGTGATTTTCAAAACATCACTTTCTTTCAAATTTTCATTTAATGTTTAATCCATTTTTTTCCATGTGTGTTATGCAAGGAAAGGTTAGAGATGGCAATAAATGACTAATTATGCCAAGATTAGACAACCCACCTCATCAGAATCTGAGTCTATATATCTTGTTCTCCCTCGCACAGCCTCTGGATGGGTGGCTTTCCAAAGATAGTAGAACTCCACACAATCATGTACAGATTTTGATCCAACCTGCAGACATTTAATCATAATCTTGTTATAGACCAGAAAAAGCATTCTACAGAACTTTATAAAATTATGTATCAACAACAAGTTTACAGAATCGAATTTCCGAAATTAATCAATAATTGGTTCTTCTTAATATTCTAAACAGAAAGTTGAAGCACATTCTAATTAAAAATAAAATACCACTTAACAAAGATTTGCAAAAAATCATGACAAACAACTTGAGCATTTCTTGTGTACTGTGTCTTTTCCAAAAATTTAAACAAAGAAGTTTATCTAAATCAAAAAAAGCAGATGGAATAAACTAAGACTACAACAGAATTGCAGTAAATAAAAAACTAACAAAACTATTTTGGAACTGATGTCAATGTATAACAAATAATGTTGAGCTAATTAAAAATCTATGTTAACACAAGCTTAAAAAATGTTGATGTTAGGTTTCTGCAAGACAAAACACTTTTTAATGAAGAACCTGCAGCATCAAGGCTAGGCTTTGAAATAAACAACACAAAACTTGAACCATACCTCTTTCTGCAGTTGAGAAAAATCTTTCCCTTTGACCCTGAAAGAATTTCTGAACGTTTGTCTTTCTTTGGCTGCCCATTTTATTGACCCTGTAAATATACAGAGAGAGGTCAGTCTATGGCTATCTAACTTCTCCTTACATATCAAACAAAAAAGAGAATATTAGATCTATGAGAAGGTGGGTCTGATCAAAAACAACTGTCAATGGGAGGGATATTTTTCTCCTAAACTGGTTACCACAGAAAAATTAAGTTGGGACAATTCAGCAATTGATATATCATTTGATTTATTTTGGGGTTGAAGTTGAATACAAGCTTATGAAACAAACTTCACTTGATTTTGTACCTTCAAAGACAGAAAATGTAGCATTTGTTCCATTCACTGAGAAATAATGGGAAATTGATTACCTTCTTTGATTCAAAGGCAGAACTAGTTTAAAAGTTAGCTATAAACTTTCCTTGTCTAAGTCTGGGCAAGGAACAAACAATAATGTAGTGCTTACACTTCATGGAAGAAGCCTATTTGTTAATGTTTTTCTGGTAAACCAACACAGTTAGATATTCATAATTCAGGTAGGTCTCAAGTTAATTTCTTACCTTCATAGTGGTAGTTATGCATGGAATCTGTAGGTGGAAAAGCTGGTTTCCTTTTCAAGAGTTCTCGAATAGCTTCCTAAAATTTAAAAATAAAACTTTTGAAATGATTTCAGCCCTGGTCAGTTTATCATCATCTTCCCTATCCTTACATAACCCATACAAATAAAAAGTTATTATTTGGTAAAAAGAAAATTGAAAATGTTTTGACCAAGGAATAAAAGACGAAAAGCAAATTTCTCCTAATCTAGTTTTATAAAAAGTATTGGTCTAAAGTCAGGAGAATTCTGAATAATTGCAGCATTTGACATGTACAGAACTCAAACAACAGTTGGAAGGGGCTTAACCTCCTCCAGGAGGGGTATGTAGAAGATACATGCATAAAATTAACAGCAGAGTCAAATTAAACCCTTTGGCAATACTGTAGGTGAATTGAAAACAAGATGGATCTGTGTGTACCTTAATGTTTCCTTTAGCTTTGTGCAGAACGTGAAGGCCATATTCCTTGTTTGACCCACCTCCGAGAACTGCCACTGAACAGGCAACATCTAGGTAGGACTCAACTACAAATCATACAACAAACCATAAATGCTCGTGTCTTCCTAATATTCCCTCAAATACATACAATAAAGCATTTCTGTTGATTCACTGGCATTCTGGTGACAAACTAAAATTATTGTTTAAACCAATACACATTTACCAAAGTAGGAAATCTTCTGACTTCAGTTACAACTTACTTTCATCTCTTCTTCCTCTTTTGCGCTCATCTGTTGGACTCCACACAAGAGTTGCAGGATGAGAGTCATTACAAAACTTGGTCTTATTGCCTAAAAATTTAACCCAATGCAACAGCCAATTAATCTCTAGCAAATTATTAAATAGTCATTAATATTATACTAATGCTATTATCATAGACTCATAATCAAAGGTTCCTTTGGGGCCTTGCCCTTTCCCAAGCCATTCCAAACAAAGTATCTCTAATATAAGAGCACTATGTTAATCTTTTTCCTTTTTGTTGTATTATCATTGGTATTAATATTGGTTCAGAACATTAATACTTAATTTGGAATTCAAAACAACTGAAATGCTAAAAGAACCATTTAAGGATAAATATGTTCAGTTCTAATCTCTTAATCTAAAAATGGTAAAGTTGTTTTAAAAACTTCAAAAAAATTTTTTTTACCCTTTCATTTTTAAACTTACCAATACATTCTGGAATTTCTGCTTGGAACTGAGGTCCTATATTTATTTTTCTATAAAAGACAAAAGATGACAAATTAACTTTGGTGTGTCCACAAAGTTCTAAACCATTTGCAAAAAAAATGAGTACAATTTTAAGCAAACTGGATGTTTGTTTGAAACAGCCCCAATACTGTGTTGCCAAATTGTCCCAACTAGAACCATTTATTTTCCTGTTACTAGTTTGGAAGAGTTCTGTTTTCCATTTTTGATAGTTTTTTTATATGTGATCAATCCCCAGCTTTTTCTCATAACAGAATGACCTAGATTCTGTATGAGTTATGTAAGGAGAAGTTAGATGTCAACAAACTGGCTAGGGGTCTAATACTTAAGATTTATATTATGCTAAAACATACAGAACCTATTTCCTTTTCTTGACATTAGTTTTTTTTAGGAAGGTTAACACTAAATCTGCTCTTTCAAGATTCGTTTTATAGTTTAAAAAAATTTTTACTAATGAAACAAAGTTCCAATGATGGTAAGAAACCAGGAGAAAACAAACTTACGGTTCAGGAAACTGGTATGACTCTTCATCTTGTTCAATGCTATCTGTAGGTTAGGTACAAGAAAATATGTGCTACTTAACATTAAAATTTACAACCAAACTTTATTATCTTGCTTTAATTTGTAAAAAACCCTGGAATTTTTTATTGTGATCACTGCTCCAACCATGGTAGTCTTGCATCAATTATTCTTTTTTTTCCATCAGATTAAGCACACTCACTCTAGAGTGCTTTCATTGCTTATTTCACTCTAAAAGCAGCAAACCTACCCAAACTTAACAGTTCCCTGAATTTCAAAACAGCCGTGGTCCTGTTAATTTTCCTTGGACCAATCTTATTTAACCTAGTGGATGGATTTTTTTTTATTTTCATCTTTTAACTCAAAAAATCAACTTATTAACAACAACAAAATTCCACTCACTCCTGCAGCTGCGACTGCTTAGTAACAGCCTGCTTGGGGTCATTGGCAGCTGGGGAATTCCACTAGATCGAGGTGTCAATGGTCTGGCAATGTGACTGAAGATGCTATGGGGACTAAGCATTGGAGGTGGGGTGTATATGGGTGGAGTACAGGGTCGACTGCGGTTCTTTGGTGACCCGGGCCTAAAGCTAGTGCTGACATGGTCTGGGATCTTCAATGGCTCAGGTTTGGGTTTCTGCTTGCGTCTTGGTGACAAAATTTCACCAGGATTCCGAAAGACTCCAGCCGAATCATCGTTTATCTTTGAGCTTGAAGGTCCATTTGCTTGATTCTCGTAGTTGTTGTTGTCTTCTGTTCTTGCTTTTTGATTTTGCAGTGCGAGCATGTGTTCATATTCCCGTCTGTCCATGTGTGGAGGTGAAAAGCTCTGGTCGGCATGATGCCTCTTTGCAGCTGCCATCAAACTGTCTTCTTTATGTTCTGATCCATAAAAAGGGTGCTTCCCATAATGCCTAGCACTATCATTGTCTGTCTCCCCACTGTTTTCTACAGGGTGTCCAGGGGGATACATTGATTTGTTATTGCCCATCAAACCTTGCTTGTGCTCAGAGCCAAAAGGAAGAGCATTGTTGTCATCATATCGAACCTGGAATATCAAAAAAACACACAAGCAATTGTTAGATACACATTTGGTCTACAAACTGATACAACAAAAATTGTAACAATTTCACACAATTTGTGATGTTTACCTAGATTTAAAAGTTTGTGTTCAAATGGCCTTGTCAGTTTGGACAAGTATGTATTGAAACTTATGCCATAATTGATGCTACACCTACTTGTCACTTCAAAGCTATAAGTGAGAATAAACTACAATTGAAGAACAATACATGAACTAGGAATCCACTTTCCTTCTATTCCTCTGATAGAGGAGTTGTCATTGTTCTGATTTATTCTAAATATTTGGATCTAGAATCTATTAAAGGAGGGTGACTTAGTGAAACTGTCCTTTCAACCTATCTTATCAATTTTTACCCTTGAGAAAGGTCACTCAAAAAAGGGTTCAACAAACCCCAAGTTCTAGAATTCACTGGTTGAATGGTAAAACAAATTAAATGAAATACAATTCATTTAAAAGCTTTAAACTAACACAGAAAGTTATAGTTTAAATATGAAACCAATCACTTCAAAACAACCATAGATGAATTAACAAATTATCATGTGATGTACATTGGTTCACAAAATTTTAGTTATTCTTAAAAATAAATCTTTTGACCAGTATATGAAAAACAAAAGAAAGCTTATTTTGTGAACACAATTTTAAAAGGTTACCAGTGATCAGTTAGCAAGTTTTTTTAAAAAATTGCACAGAGTATGCATGAGTTTTTGAAAGGCCTTCAAGGTTCAAACTGGAAGGTCTTCAATATAGAACACCAATTACAACTGGTGTTCATGGCACTCAAGAACTTATACGGGTAAATATTCCAAGAAGCAAATGAAATGATGCTAACCAAGTCTTTTTTATAACTTTAAAGTTCTTGTATCAAATAAATTAATACTAACTGCTCTAGCTATTGCTTCTAAAAAAAGAAAAATATATGTTTTGATTTTAAGATAAGAAAGGGAGGCAGGTAAGAGGAGGTTGACGATAAAAATAATAGATAATTTTTTTCACATCTTTTTCCTGGAATTTAAAATCATTTTCTATAATTCTCTCTAAGTTTGTTCTAACTAATGAAAATACTACAGTAACAAAAGTTACTGTTTCTTTGACCTCTCAAAACTCTTATATGATTTCCTATTCAATTTATTTAACATACAGTATTACCAGTAACTCATATTCATAGGGCATAAATGCTCACAAAAACATAAACCATTCAAAATTATTATAACAATTATAATAAGAAAATTTGAAGTTGGAATAATGTATTTTGCCTGAAAAATTGTCCCAAAAAACCTTCTAGGTTTTGACTGATAATGAAACATGGAATCAGTTTGCTTGCAAAAAATCTCTTAAAACTTATAAATTTCAAAAGATGAGTCATGTTTCTTCCAGTAATGAGTTATGCCAACTATATTTTATCTTAAAAGATTCCAACCTCAACATAAATATCCCTATAACTGGAATTCTTCCACTAAATGTTTAATTCAAGGCATGATCACTACATAAGGTCTTTAAATCACTACTAAAGTTCAACCATACAAACAAAGTGCTGATTCACATGTTTCTCTTGCTCTGTAGCAGGGGAGTACAAGTGAATCAAAATCTGCATTTTGTGATATCACCAAATACAATCACAATAAAAGCAGCTGAAAGGGAAAAATATGAAGCAGAAAATCGCCCACATTTATGTAGAAACTCTGTTGTCTGAACTATGAAATAAAACAAAAAATATTGTACCTGCCTTGACCATAATTCTGGTACCAATTCAAAAGATACATGTAGTTCTGTGTTATCTGCATAAACAGTCTCAAACTAAAAACTCTATATTTGACAACTAATTGGGTTTCCATAAGGAGAACGGTCTCAAAAATTTTTGAGAGCTAACAGAAAACCTAATTTTTTTAAAATAACAAACTTTCAGAGACTTCTTCCCTTCCAAAACAAGAAAAAAAGCTGTCACATGGCCACTTAAAAACAGCAAGAAGAAAATCAATTCTATAACCTCCAAATGCAAATTCACCACATTGAGACTAGCCACACTCACAACAGCAGAACCCAAGACCAATCAATTGCTAAGTAGGTTTGGCATTAGCCAATCAGAATCAGGAAGCAATTCAAACAACCACAGGTGACATGTGACATTAATGATAGCCATAGAAACAGCTGTTGCAAATACATTAAATTGTCATGAATTTTAATGAGCCAGAAATTATTTGGTTTTTGAATTTAACATTAACTTTGACAAGATGATCACAAGCAACTACAGTTCAAAGGTTCAAATTAAAAGCTCTACAGCTACAAGTACTAACAGAAAAACTACAACAAAAATCTTTCAAGATCATCTCACAGCTATATTATAATTGACAAAGCAAAAAGAACAAAAAAGCAAGGGAAATTCATTTAAACCAAGTTATTACCTGTGAAAGTAGTTTTTTGAAAAGATGAGAACTGTTGCACTTAATGTTTCATATTTCCAAAAATTAGGTTTGCTGTGAACCATTTTTGAAAGTTAACTTTATGTTCAATATGTTCAAAAACAAAATAAGCCTGGAAAAGCTTAGAAATTAAAATAATTACAAGGCATTTCCATTTTGTCAATTAACGCTCTAAAATGCTTTATTCAAAAATAATAAACAAGCATCCCGCTTTGGAGGCCTGGAAATCACAGTTCATACTACTTCATCCCAAATCAAAAATAATAATAAAAACAAACAAACTAAATCGTTTTCTTTTAAATATCTTTGTGTTTCCTCATATCTCTAAAACCCTATTAATTCTGTACACAGTTTCTATAACTTCTTCTCAAAAACTAGTCCTAGATACCAATCAATGGTATGATAGTTTACATTATTTTTTGGCAAGTAGAGTAACAAACTGTTTCAAGAACTAAAATCTAAAAATTAAATTGTCATCAAACTACCTGACCAAAACATTCTAAAAATATTTACATTTATATCATCTGTATAAGCTACAAGTTTTTTTTCTTGAAGTACAACAGAACTCTTTAATAGTCTGTGTCTTGTATCTAAAGCTAACAGCAGTAAACTATTCACAAATAATAAAAGTCACCACTGTTAACATTTTTTTAACATCTAAAAATATTTTTGGCGTACCTGCTGCCACTGAGTGCCTGAAGGGTGTACTCCATAATAACTCTCATGAGAGTATCGATACTTCCCAGCATCCTTTGCTGCTCCAACTGCAATGGCAGTTGGATTGGTGGGTGTCCCTGCTGGGTTTCTAAGTTTTGGATGATTGAAGTAGGATGGGTGATGTGCATCAAGTCCTGGTGCATGGTCCCGCGACAGAGATGGTTCCATCTCACTTCCACCTCGCAAAGAAGACTTACTTATGTCTTGCTGATCCCTGCTAAAGTGTTGTGACACAACCTGGTGATTCTGTGCATCAGGTCCAATACCAGTGACAGAACTCAGGGGGTAGGCTTGTGTTTGAAACATTACTCCTTGAGCATACTGGTACACAATGCGCGGATCTTGGCCATACATACCAGCTTGGTACCACTGTTGATATGGGACACCATCTGGGTATGCCATGTAAGAGTGTTGAAACCTTTCCCCTCCCACCTGAATGTCCCTTTCCTCCTGGGCGCGCTCGGCTGCACGTTTTAACAAATTCATAGCAACAAGTTTTGGCTCTGAGTGCTGAGCTAAATCGGGTGTCTGACCTCTAGATGTTTCACCAGTATGTGTACTGGTTTCTTCTGAAGTCACTGAGCTTAAACTATCACTGTTACGCTCACGTACAATCTGATTCATTACCCTGTCTCGCGAGGGTATATGCTCGTGTGGAGCTGATGGTGTAGAGCGTCCTGAACTTTTACCACTATCATAACCACCCACTTGTAAGTGCACTGCTGAAACAGTGTTACTTTCATCACTATCTTTGTTTTTGTCTCCCCTGATTGCTCTTGATCTTCCCTTTGAGGAATTTTGTCCACTAGCCATATCAGCATTGCCAACAGCTGGAACAACTGTCACAGCTGTAACTGTATTTGTTTGCTTGTTTCCTGCACTTGAAGATGCTTGAGAAGAGTTTGAACTGGCTGCTAGGGCAGCATGATGGTTTTCTAGATGACGACGCAAAGATCTCATGTCACAGTAACTTTTGTCACAGTCTTTAAAGCTGCACTCATAAGGTTTTTTATCTCTATGAGTGACCATGTGTCCATTTCTGCAATCAATAAATAAGTTTTTCAGAAAAAAGACTATCTTATGAACTTCGTAGTTGTATACCTTTATATAACTGCTTTTTCTTAGCAGATGACTGAAATTCTGTGTAACCAACTGGATAAACAAAATCTTTCAGTCTTCTCACAAGTCATAATAAACCATACCCTTTCCTATTAAGACCCAGAGTTCCTATCCAGTAAACTACCTTTCCTTCTTCATGGCTCCCCCTTGTTAATAGACAAAAAGACCCAACATAAGACGAACTCAAAATTTTCAGTCATCTTATTCTAAAACACAATTATAACCACCTCTTAATTGCAAGAATCTCCACAAAATTTACAAGAGACATAATTGAAGTAATATGCATTAATTTTCAATAAACCCAACATTATCTTGTTGCAAAGACGTATTAAAAAGGATTTATTTTAACAAAACATATATTCCAGCTCTTGAGTATTATTTTCTATTTTGTAGGTTTTTTAAATGAAAGGCATTAAACAAGAAACAAATTCAACCAATCTTTTTTATCTGACCAAAAAAAAATAATTCAGTGTTTAGCTAGTACTTTCTCAATGATAAGGCTGCATTTTTGCTAGTTTTTTTAAGCTTAAGAGAACTTGCAGGTTCATATCCAATTTTCAACTTACAGGTGATCCTGTCGTTTGAATCCTTTACTGCAGATCTGGCATACATATCGCCTCTCATCACTGTGAGTCAGTTTATGCTTAGCCAGTGCACTGGACGAACCAAACAGCTTTCCACATTGGTCACATTTGATTTCTGATTTTGCTCCACCCATAGACCGATGTTTACTTCTCTGTCGAGTTGAGGGGAATTTTTTACTCTCCCCATCATCACCACTTGGAGCCGGGCTGTCCCTGTCGCTCTGGACTGCAGGGGAGCTCACAGTGCGTTTGTCATCCAGATTTGGAGAGGATGAAGCAGTATTATGCTGAGTTAGATTAGTGAAGGGTTTTGTGACATCTAAAGACCAGGAAAATATCATTAATTTTTTCAGGTTTTTAAATCAAAGTTCTATAATGTATACAAACGCTAATTGCTACAACTAACAAAAATAACAACAAAATAACACAAAGAAATCAAATGGTATCAAACAATGGTTTTAGATGCAATCTTGTATTCAATTAAGTTGAATTATTTTAAAAGTTCTAATTAATACAATGCAGAAAGCATGTCAAACACACATTTCAGCAAGGCCTCTAAAATTTACAAATTATTATTAAACAACAAGACAAGTCAAAACCAAAACATGACAATATCAGCATAATGTAAATCTGACCTAACATCTAAGATGCCAGGCAACTGGTTTTTATTTGACAAACATATTCTCAAGACCAAAAATAAAACAAAACAGCAACTATGCGAAAGGAAGTTATAGAAACATTTCTATTTTTAATTTTTAATAAATGAGATTACATATTTTCCAAAATAATTTGTTATGCAAATCAATATCTGATTGCCACCTCTGCCATTTCCTTGTACGCAGAAATGCTCTCAACAAATCAAAACTATTATTACAGGTCATATTTTGCATATCTTAATTCATACTCTCTCATTTCCTCATATACGCCACAAGCACTAAGACAAGCAAATATATCTTCAAATTGTTTTTGGGCTAAATCCCTCAACAACTATTATGCTCTGACCTCATCCAACCTAATGATAGATATCTAAATTCTGCCAAAATCTCAATTTACAACTCTCAAAAACACATTCTAGTATTTTTTCTATAACTGGTGATGCCCCTCAAGTTATGCTCCACAAAAAGGTTGTTTTGGCCTGGTTCTTGGAAAACAATTCCCATAAGCAAAAAAGGAATCTTCTTCATTCAATTCTTGTCTTAATTGGTTCATATAGACAACCAATATTTTAAAACCACTCTTAGGAAATCACAGCCAATATGTTAATTCTGGAAACCTGGATCATGCACAAAAATAGTCTACAAAATGACCTCACAGCATGGAGTGCAAAGCACACCTGGTAGTGGTACAATCCAAATAGAACTGCCTACTGATACAGAGCCGATACAGCTTATTATTGCAAAACATTCTGAATGGATATTGATCATTTCTTTACAAATTTTTAATGTGACGTGCTCTACTGCGTTTGTCGACAGCAGTTTTCACTTTCCCCGAGTTTTCAATGCACAACCAAAAGACTCGCCCAAAATTGTCTAAACTTCAAACCTGTCGAAATGAATGGCCATTGTACGGCGTTCATTGGGTTGTTATACTGCCTAGATGAGCAACGCAGGATGTTTGTTACAAATATTATTCCTCAACGAAAAGAGAAAATAAAGGCTAAATCAATTTGTAACTCCAGTTCACATCGAAATTCCTAGTAACAAGCAGCACAGTATTGAAAACAGCACTGAATAAATTGCACAAACTGCAACTACATGAACAATGATTGTTATCATTTGAGTTGAAATCCGATACCAGACAATAAAACAACACTGCAACAATACCTTCTTCCAAAATAGTGCACAGTGATTGTTTACAAAAAGCTCTTATGTCACTAAAGTTCGCCAAGACCTTAGTAAGTTTCTTTGCCTAATATGTTATCATTTACTTGAATTTATTTTAATTTTCCTTGGTGGATCGTTAAGCGTATTTTAGGTCTGGTTCGTCCCAGGGGAACAGTCTGCTACAAAGTTCAGGAGCCACGATATTGCTCCTTTCCATGCAACGGCGAAATCTATCAAATTTGCACATCTGTACTAATTCCAAAAGACAACTTAAATATCACCTTGGATCTCAGATCTCAAAGGACAAAAATCTACAACTCTATTTTAACAAAAACGAAAATAAGTCTAACGCATCTCAGTAACGAACCCAGAAACAGTAATACACCAAAAAACTTTTTGCTTTGTTGTGTCAAAGCACATTGCAGCACATTCACTACATCGCTTCAAGTTTCTCCTCCTAGCTTCAAGACGGCAACATTTCCAACGATGGGCAATCAAAACGACAAGTTGTAATTACTGATAGTTCGGCACGTGTTCTTCACAGCTGCCGGTCGTTCTTTGCTTAAATTCTTCCAAAACAGAACTGTCACGCTTGAAGAAACAGAAAAATTTGGGACCTCAGAAATTCATGTTTGCTTGAGCTGCCAAAGGTACAAAAATCACGTTTTCCCTCAGACGACTAGACAAGACTTAATTCAATTGCGCATCAGTTAGCCGAAGGTACGCACCATCTGCTGCGCTCCATTCGTGTAAACACTGAACTGCACAGATTATTCAACAAAACAAATTATCTTTCTCCAAACCTTATCTTTCCCAGGTCTGAAAACTGTTTTCGAACTTCGACATTTCTGTTTGTTGTCTTGCATGCATTTCAAGCATTACACGAATAACTCATTTCGTATTCAATGGCAAAAAATCTGGACCACTTCGCTGAAACTGCGTAGCTGCGGGCACGTTACTAAGATATTACTGATGATGGCTTCATATGGAAGCAAGCCAACTCAAGCATGAAACAATAAAAAATTACATGCATATCTGCAAAACAAAGCGATATTCAGTACTTACTCAAGGTCTTTTCTTGTGTCTGTGCAGCAGAAGAATCGTTTTTCGGGATTGCATTAGCTGAAGACGACGGATTAGCAGTTGTTTGTCCTTGCAAATTGTTCACCGGTATAAACGACGACACGGGTGCGAAATTCTCGTAGTGGTTGGGGTCTGCTCCCATGGGAATGGGTGGTTGATGAAAAAACATGCCGTCAACGACACGCACGGGCCCAAACCCAGGGATAACTGTAAATCCACCCGGGATCAACCCCTGCCTGTCGACGTATTGCACTCCTGCATTATGTCCTACACCGGCGACCATGACATTACGTTCGCTGCCCTCTTCCGAGGAATTTGCAATAGGAACTTGTTGTTCTGGCCGGTATTCAACTTGTTGAATGCGGTAACCTCCGCGTCCATCGCTGATAGCCAAATGAGCCAGCTGCTCGTTCATTCGACCCCCCATGTGTGAGTGTGGAATATTCCCCTGGGATAACATGCCGGTTTGACGAGCCCTCGAAAAGGAAGACATGTGCGGTGAATAAGGCATGTAGTAAACAGAAACTGGTGGCCCTTCATGTTCACGTTTCTCCCCTTTTCGTGGGTCCCCACTTTCCCCCTGTGGGCTGCTTGCTACTGTCTTTGCGCCGTCACTTTCATTTTCTGACACGCGGCTGACAAGACGGTTCTTAACACCATCGTGGCTAAACCCGTAATTATAAATATATGGACGTCGCACGCCTTCTTCTCTTTCATTCCGAAATTGCTCGGCTGTTATGTTCTCGTTGCAAGCTAAAGTCATTGACTCTTCCTTGTCCTGCAGGCTTATTTTCCTACCGCTTCGTGTTGAGCTTTCGGTGTCCGAGTCGGATTCAACTTCCTGTTCGCGAGCACTTTTAATAACACTGACACTACTGACCCTTGACTCGCGCTCAACTCTTTCCAATGATTTTGGTCTGTTGCCTTTAATCGAGCCATATTCCAAATGGTGCTTGTCCAGATAATCAGGAGAAACATTTTTCCCTGCCACTTGCGGATTCACGTCGTTCAAATCAATCCACCGATTCCCCATAACTCTTGTTCGCCGGCGTGCTGAGTCGTCACTTTCATCTCTGTCCTCGAAAAAATTCCTGCGAGGACTTATCCGTGTCAAAACAGGCGGCTCTAGTGGTGGTGCCGGATTAATGCGACTAGTTACTCGAGAAATTTGTTCTTCGTTCATTATTTCGTCTTCGATCTTTGCTGTATCTGCTAATCTGGTTGATTCGGGAACTTCTTGTGCTCTTTTCAGAGTTTTCATAAATCGGCTATCATCATCGCCACTGTATAATGACGGAGCTGGTTCTTCTATGACAGTTTGGCTTTCGGGACTTCCGCAAGGAACAGTTTCAAACGACATATTCTAAACCAAAGTTTTCTTTTGCACCGATTACCTCGGTAAACGAGAAGTTTTTTTCACAGCCCGGTGTTATTCTCACTGTCTAAATATTTCAGGATCACTGTTCGTTTCCTGTAAATAAAAATAAATCGAATTAACTCACACAGCGCGATCTAGCCCAGACTAACTTTAAAACAATCCTAACATAAGACTATCAACTTTTTACTTCGCTAAAATAAACAAGACTGTGATCTCCTGTTTGACTCATGTGAATTTGCTGCCTATATGCGGCAATTTCTGCAATGTTGATAGATCGATTTCAAAGTTCGAGTTTTGACCTAGAGCGTGCATCGAACATGTCTTTACAAGCATAACACAGACATACCCGGCATTAATAAAGCTGTCGTGAATTTATCAGCGACCATCTCGCTATTTTGGCTAAAATAAGTCGCGAACGAAACAACTGACGTAGTGAACAGATACGAATGAAATGTGTTTGTCGAGATTCGGCTATCGCAGCAGATGCTAGTAGAACGCAAAAAAGAATAAACTCCGAACAAAAGACGAAATACGGCAACAATCAAAGCTAGAAAGTCTTTCAATATTTTCCTTGCGCGACCAAAAACACCGAACTACAAAACCATGTTAGATCATGCAAAAATCACTTAAGCTAAATTCGAAAATATTGCAAAATAGAAAGTATGACTGTACAAAAGATTTCCTATCGTTAACCAAAATACATAGTTTTAAAATTTTCGCATACCGGCTGAGGGTAAGCCCAACTGTAGACACAACTCACAAGGAAATCGAATCTTTTCAGCTAAAATGAAACGTTCGTTTGGATTTCTTGTAAATGGACGCTGCTAGGAGATTGTCAATTCCTCCCACAACGAAGGTCTCTTGGACACCGCGGATGCAGTTTGTAGAATAAAAGGAAATTGCTAAGAACTGAAAATACACATGGATGGTTGCGAACACCGAACAATTTCACTTTCGCGTTCGTTTAAGGTGTTTTACAAAACTAGTGAAGTTTCTTAAACGATTGAAAGCGAACAGGGAACAACTCGTTTCAATATTTGCAGCGAAGAAAAAAACGTGGTTCAGCAAACACAAAAGCTGATAGTTCCACGTAATAAAACACAATGACGACACACTTCAAGCAAGCTGCTGCCGGATCCAAAATGAACGTACTTGTTTCGTTGACGGTATCACAACACTTTCCAAGTTGAATTACCCTCTACATCTGGGAAACATCGCCCTTAGACACACACACAAGGTTGAGTCTTCAAAATCCAACGACAACTGTAAGGTTGTTTCGTCAATATACGCCACACACTATTAACACAAGTCATGCAAGAAAACGCAGTTTCCTTTCTGGTCTTGCTGACCGGGGTTCACTCCACAACTACTCTATTCATGCAGGGCGTGTGACGTCAGTCAATAAGTTCCTGCAAACAACCAATCAAAAGCGAGAATTAGCTGTTAAGTGCCCCCTTGGGAGTAGGATGGAAATTCAGCCATAAACACGTTGTAAATATAAACATGGCTTCCCGCGTTCAAATTTTGCTGATTAATTTTAAAGTTATGCAACAGAGCGACCTCAAAACTTTTGTCTAAGCTCGAAAATGCTATTTCCTATCTTGTCTAAGATGGTTTCAGCAAGTTTTTTCCAAAAATACTCGCAAATTTCGTTTTTCTTTTTGATAGTTTCGTAATTAACCAGTACAAGTTCCCCGGAAATTCTTTGACAGCTTCGTTCGGCCCTGCTTTTTCGTCTCATTACGTCATTCTGAAAGTGCAAGTCTGCTCGCTGCAAATGTTTGACCTTTACCGAGAATGGAAAAACGCTTTAATACAGGTCAAGACACACCCGCGAACAAGACCAGTTTAGAGTTTCTTGTCTGACCTCTCTGAAACTTGGAGAGTATTAAATCCTGTGTTCACTGAAAACACGCTGCAAACTCTACAAGTTCGTTGCTTCTGCGCAAACATTGTTCAGAAAAAATGAATTTTCAATGGGTCGTGGAGCATTCGTTTCGAATTTTTCCAAAAAGGTCGGGAAACACGCAGCTTGTTGATTTCGCGAGATGCAATCAATATCGCTGAAGAGTGTCGCCTGATTGATTGCATGAAGGGCTTGTCACGCGTTGTGCCTATTGTCTTTCCGTCAGCTGAATGCTGGAAGACGCGCGTCTTTTGTTTTGTTACCCCGGTTATTCAAGTTACATCATAACTATTCCAGAAACGCTCCAAACAAACACAAGGCTTGAGGTCGGTCCGGGTGACCCTGCACGTATATGCTCTCGACATGTTGACAAAACACATCTTTTATTTGGAATTCAATTCATCTTCTTGCAGCTTGCGGAAACAGAAAGTAGTAGTCGCTGCTATTAAGGAAATTTTGAGACCATAAGGTTTAAGCACTGTAGCAGGGTTGTAGTGTCTGCAGTGCCATTGGCTTATGAACATCAGCACACGTTGCCTTCAGCATGTGACGAGATAGGATAGAGTTTCTGCATTTGCGCTGCTCTTCCCTACAGCTCGATGAACTCTTTCAGCGCGCGTGAATGCCTCACCTCTTTTTACTGTCAACAGCTGCCTCACCGATCTGTGTGTGATAAGGTGCCAGAAATCTACACTTTCATAACAATAACCGGAATTTTGTGGTTGCAGTAAATAAATAGAATTCGTTTTATTCTTTCATCATCTTCGCTGCCCGTGTTGAAATATTTCTTTAAAATAGGTTTTATACCTTATTTGCTGTACAGCCATATAAGGTGTGCAATTGCTGTCGAAGATATCCGTGCAGGCTTTAGCTCGCGTAATTAAAGCCGTGTAAAAACACCAAATCTTTACCTCCTCGACGCATAGCAGTTATTAGATTGGCGTTCTCAGGCCGATTAGTGTTTCTTTCTCTCTATTCCGAAAAAAGTGTTTATTCAATGCCACGTCAAATTTTTTTTTAATGTTTTGCCTGTTTTTATTAAGCAAAAGAATCAACCACAATTTTCGTAGCAAGTTTCGGAAACACATTACTGAAATCCTAAGAAACATTATAGGAAGTGATTTTGATTGCTCGGAGTCAAGAGGGCAGGACAGCTACATGACTATCACGTAGCAAAAATAACAGGAACAATAAAGTGAATTTGGTGATTGATTTTGACATTTTTGTTGGTATTAACTGATTAAGTTTCCTGCAGGATAAAATTTCAGGACTTTCAGTCAGTTTTATCGTAGCCTAAAATATGGATGTTCCGCGTTCTGTGGAGGAAATTTAAAGCCCAACCCATCTTAATACTTTTATTAAAGGCCTAGATTACACAGCAAACTTTTAGAGCTTTCCCGATGACTGGCCAATGTGGCCAATGGTGTACAATAACAAAATACAAACTACGTTAAATGCCAAAAATGTATTTCATTTTCACCTTGTTTGGAGGAAGTTGAGTACCGGGCTGAAAACGGACTACGATATCTTCCGTGTAGAATGGCCTTAACCACTCACGCTTTTTATCAAAGTATCATAGTTCGTTAAGTCTAATAACGACAAATGAGCTCTGCATTGTTTAAGAGATTTTTTCCAGGTGGGGGGTAACTTTTTTCGCTGACTTGTCATCCCTACATTACGTACACCATGTAGTTCGAAAAAAGGCCACTGGAATCATAGTTAATCGATTGATTAACTATGCTGGAATGAAGTTCAGTTTCAGTCTTGAAGCACAAAATGACATGCATTGTAGCAAAGCAATTTATTGTAGCGAGCTTCCTAAGGATCCTTAACTCAAACAAAACAGATCACGAGTATTCTGTTGTAAAATTTGTTTTTCGTTTTTAAGACGTTTTTATCTCTTTGTATCTCTGTGTAGTTTTTAGCTTATGACACACTTGGGAGCGATTAAGCAGCTGTTTCGAAAGTTTTTGTTTTTGTTTTTGAACCGGTGTAATCTCTTGACTGTATTACAAGAGCTAGTTGGAGGTTATAAGAAATTGAACAATGCTAAGAAATTATTTTCTTTTGATCAACATTGTCACGGCATCAACTTGCGCTAGATTAGTTCTAAAAATCTTTTTAACGCACGAAGATGTTTTTAGTCAGTTCTTTATACAGTTGTTCAAATGTTTATGAGATGGATGAAGCTTTGAACGAGTTGTGTTTGCTCGCTGTTGAACTAGCCTTGCTCCGTTTCTTGCCACCTGTCTATACACTTTGTAAAAACAATTAACGGTAAAACTGAGCCTCAAGACAAGACACCGTCTCCGGGGACCTCCGGAAAGCCGTGGAAACAATGTGTTAACTCAATGCAAATCAGAGGTTTGCATTCTACCGTAATTTGCGGGAACAATCAACCACCGCTAATCAGCAGTAAAAGCGACTCGTAGCCAAAATTAAACAAGTGTAAAGGGAGGAGCTCGACAATAAAAGAAAAAAAAGAAAACGGTTATTGAGGTTTCGACGGAAAGACGCAATCTTCATTTTCAGCTCGCATAGTACTTGAAGTTTCGTTCTTTCTCAGACTAGAAGCAGGAATTCGATTTTGCAGTTGCTTTGACATAGTTTGGAAAATTACTTGCATTAGTTCCAAACTCTATTGCCTCTTTGACTTCTCAAGACGGGAGAGAGAAAGAATAATTAATTTTGCACTCAAAGAAAAAGTATCAGTTCACCTCCGTTTCCCCCCAAGACGCAAGAAATCAAACTCCGCGTATCAGACGTGCGATAAGCTTAGTTCCCGCCCTGAATCCCCGAAAGATTCAGTTATCTTGGCTTTGGTCTCGGAGTGACCGGAAAATATTAACACATATATAAAAGCTGCTCGAATAATACATTTCGAATACACGATCTGCAATATTGATCAACTTCCGGATGTGATGAGCAGCACAACTAACCTGAATTAAAGAGGTTTTGTTTCTCTTTCTCCTGGAAATATGTAAACGTGCAAAGAAACGGCAAGGATCTCCTGTCATGTATCTGCTCCACAGCTCGGCTTTGATAGCTCCTTTATGAATATTTTAGCTTCTGCAGACTTGCTGGTGCACAATTGTTACCCGTTGAAAATCAGCAGGTTTCTGTTCAGTTCGTCTGGTAGAACAAGAAGCTTTTCCGACGCAGCTGTCGTTCCGCTGTTGTGCTATGAAGTCTCTAACGAAAGTTTGCAGTCAGCTGGACTGCTTCATTTATTTGCATTTTTCGTTTTAAAAAATTCCAACCCCGAAATACAGTAATATCTTTTGTCGCGCTGTCAGTGATAGTTTAATAGATTAGCAAAGTGCGAGCTACGCCCGAACGGTAGCAAGAAAAACTGGTGGCGTTATTGAACAGAAACAATTTTATTTCCATTCTGATTTTTGTTTGAGATGCCTGGCTTTGTGCAACGACAAAAATCAAGGCGGCTGCGAAGGACACATACAAGTATGCATTGTAAAGGTTGATTGAAAACACCTTCAAACACTTTTTCACGCATCCTGATTTCATTGAAGAGAGCTCGGTTGATCTAATGACATGTTTTCTGTTGGTCGATCAGTTACTGCTCTTCTAACCGTGAAAGATAGTGATGATACAAGTTAAAAAATTTTGTTCCTTTTTGAGCTGCCAATTAAATGGACTTTGGTAATTTTTCCAGCTCCTTGCATCAATCAAGTATCTTAAAAACGATTGATTACCTCAGGCTCAAGCGAGAAATGCACGTTCCATCAAGATCAGTTAATTACATACAAACAAGCATTACAATGGTGATAACAGAGCGAAAAAGGTTTTGTCGAATTGCTTTGCTGGCAGTTTTAGTTTGCAGGGGAATCGCGAGTTTTAGCTGAGAAGTTATTTAGTCATTTTAGATTCGATTTAGAGTCGGATGTAAAGTAAAAGAATTAAGGAAACTGTTGCGGTACCTAAACTACCTGGGCAATTTACATCACAACACGTGAAAAGAGTTTTAGGACCTGAAACTGTCTCCCAACTGGAGCTGGTGTCTGAGGATTTCTTTTTTTAGTACAAGGCTCGTGAACTAATGCTAGGCAAAGAGCTTGCGTTCACTGCCGCTCTGGACTTCCCCGCTGGCTCTGACATATGGCTCGGGTTTCAACTTAAACTGGCAATACAAAAGCTTAAGCTAATTTAGTTCCTCATATTAACTATCCAATAATTCTTATTAGTTTTTCTTAGCTCTAGAAGAAAAAGAGAATGGAGAATTTGCCTCGCTGCAGTTCACTATGTTTGAATGGGTGGCAGTCAGTAACATTACAGACATCACAAAATGATTTCGGATGACTAAAACTAAAGTGTCGAACTGTCTGGTCAAACATTTGTCGGCGAGATTTCCTGTTAGGTACAGGCAAGCGGTTATAAGGGAAATAATTTCTTTGAAAAACTTTATCAAACGTGCTCTTTGTTTGCACACGGTGGGATTTAATTCAGATTTCTGGTTGCTCGCTCATGCGTTGATAAATTTGACCCGATTCACCGCTGGCTGCAAGTTTGTTGTTTAGGTTTATTTAAAATGAGTTTAAATTTTCTGTTTGTGCCCTTTCAGTAACAATACAAAACAAAAGGAAGAATAAAAACTAGGAAGCTACTATTCAGATGGGCCCTTCTACTGTTCAATCATGTCCAGCTTTTCCTAGTGATTTATTCAACTTCCCAACCACACCTTTCCTGTTTGTACTGTGTTATGAAAAGTGAAAAGACAGTAGATTTCAGAAAGGACAAACGTACAGTGCATGCAGAGGCGGATATTCATCCGGTAACCGGTTAAAAACCAACATTTTGCGCGACTCGAAAAGCCCATGGTGCGTTTCGCCAGTCACATGACAATGTCTTCTGAAAAAATTTAAAGCACAGTCTAGATATTTAGTAACAAAATGTAAAATGTTCCAACTTCAAGCAATATTTAACACATGGAGTTATTTGTTTCATAAAGGGTTGCTCGTTGCACGCGCACGCCATCCTTTTCTTGGCATTTCCTGATTGAAGTCAAGTGCTTGTAATACTTTCTGTGTAATATATATGATAGTTTCGGGCTGGTCAAAACAACACAAGCCAGCTATCAATTTCGCGTTCAGTGATTTACTTCTTGTGATCAACTTGAGATTGTTTATACTCCGTTTACACGTTTTAAGAGTAATTTCATGTATGCTATCTAGAAAGTGTAGTTCAATGATCGGTATCATAAACAATAGCTGGATCGAGTTTTACTTGCGTTCTTAGGAGGAACAAATGTTGCATGGTTAGAGCTGCATGCCGTAAGTAAAACGCGCTTCCAGCTTAGCCCCTTTTCCAAGCCAGAACTGTCGAACTACGCATCTACTTT
This sequence comes from Hydrozoanthus gracilis, assembly GCA_025388745.1. Lineage (NCBI taxonomy): Eukaryota > Metazoa > Cnidaria > Anthozoa > Zoantharia > Hydrozoanthidae > Hydrozoanthus > Hydrozoanthus gracilis. Next base: position 26,113 of record JANVCF010229596.1, read on the forward strand.
TTATTAAAACGGTGCAGACAATCTGCGTGGTATCAAAAGTCACTCATACCCTTTGGAGTTATATGTGCAATATCAGCTGCGCCAACTAAAATGTGTTGCGACCTAACATGTTTTTTTTAGTTAGAACTGTCAAACTGTCACCAACCACAAGCTAGAACATACCGTTGTGTACTGCAATTGGACATTACCCTCAGAAATGACTTCAACTCGCCGGTTGTTGGTTGAAAACAGCCTGTGATCTCTGGAAAGCGCATATCACTCTGTGGCGCGATAGTCTAAAAAAGGAAAATTTTCATGCTTGCGCGGTTTGATAGGTTATTGTTCTACTTCACTCAAGCATGTAAGATCGAACCTGCAGAAACCACACGCTGAAAGTTTGATATCTAGTGACATCCTGAAAAAGATTACAAAACTGATTTGCGCTCCGCGAACCTCTTAGGTCATACTTACGTATGAGAAGTCGATAATTTTTTTATTTACGCTAAGCGTCGTTACACTCTGTTTATATGTTCAGCTTGAGAATATCAAGAAAAAAAACAGTCGAGTCCTCCAGTGAATTAATTGGAGCCATCCACAGCTACGGGAACAATGCCAGTCGTGTTGCTGACTGCAGTTTGTAAACCGCATTACAAGAACAAGGCTTACATACGTGCCAATTTGTTGCTTCAAAGAGCAAGACCACATCTCGTGCTCTTAAGCTTTATTTAATGTAGCAAACAAAAACCGCGGTTAAAACAGAGCCAGTCCTTTGATTGTAAATCGTTTTCATCCCGTTTTGACTTACAAGGAACAAAAGCTAATCTTTTTTTTCTGGTTAGTTTCTAATAATAAAACGCGTGTAACGCGAATAGTTGGTCAGTGTAGGTGCATTATACAAACAAGCGCATGCGCAAACGCTATTTTTAGGGCGGTGTTCTATTCTTGGTCAGTAAAACGAATGTGATCAATACATAATTGTCTGCAGTTTCGCTTGTTTCTCAAACTTACATTTTTTGCGCTTTCTACAAGTCTAGAACTAAAATGGCATTTCATCGAAACCAATGATAACGACAGCGAAAGAATAGCAGAAGAGTTGCCAAATATAAGAATTTTAAGATGTTGGAATCATCCCTGACCACACGCAGTCGGTTACTCACCGGATTATTAGCTCTAGTGTAACAACTCATAAAACCGTCTTTCTTGCAACTCATGTAGACGACTCTTTGAACACAACATTTGAGTTCAGCAGAAAAATGCCGCAAACAAGAAAGGAACTATTTTTTTGGATGCGTTTTCAACCAGAAAATTTTGATTCTCCGAGTGGCAGCGATCGATATTGAGTGATTAATTGTCCGGTTCCTGATAGCAATATACCACGTAACTATGTCTACGATACTTTTTCCGTTTTTGCTGCCATTAACTAACATGTGAAAATTGCACTTCATCCAGCAATATTGTGTTTTGAAATGTCGGGAAGCGCTTCAGTAATTTGTGGGGGCTTTACAGGGGCTTTTAATACAGGGCTAGATTGGATGACCGCCGGGGGACATTAGGGACAACGTGCTTACCGTATTTAATCGAATAGCGCCCGTCCCCCATCTCGAATAAGCGCCCACCCCCTCCCCCAATCAAGCAAATATTAATAAAAAGAAAAAAAATTCGGCACTCATAGTGAAGTGTTGATTATTTCTTATAAATATCATAGACCAACAGCTTGTTGAAACGCTGATATCCTCCTCAGTTCCATGAGGGTGAAATTGATTATCCTGAGCGAAGTGCGCAAATTGTAAATCGATCCTTTTTCACTGTTATGCTCACGCTAAACAAAGTTGCTACTTGCTGAAAAACATGAAAAGTTAATTAGCGCCCAGCCTCGAGTTAGCGCCCACCCTAAAGGGCAAAAATTTTAAATAGTGCCCAGGGCGCTAAAACGAATAAACATGGTAGCCTAGAACTAGAGAAACCTGCGCCCAGTTGTTCAAAAGACGAATAGCCCTAATCCATAACAACCAATAGGTTTAATTCAGGTTTAAAGTTAATTGGCTTTCAAACAACTGGCCATGGCCCAGAGCCTCAGAAAGTGTAACTTGTGCGCGCACAAGACAAAAAATGACACTTTTGTACTTCATTGTTTTGGCTTACCTCATAAAACTTGAAAAGCTGATACGAAAAACTGTTTAGGAATAAATACGACATTTTTGAAATTATACTAATAACAAAAAAATAAACGATTACAGACGCACTTGCAGAGTAAAAATTGCACTAACCAGAGTGCTAAAACAAGAAGAATAAAGATGAGAGTACAATGAGAGTAAAACAGAGAATTTCTTTAGGCTCTTTTAAATATCCCGTGTTTTTTAAAGCAAACTTTTTTCCGCAATACGCGCGCGAAGAGACTATTTTGTTTTGGTGACTACTTTTATATTTCGGAAATAAAAGTTGTCTTACATCTACTATTTCTAAACCCGAATCAAATCGCGCATAGCCTAGCTGGTATTTTCTACTGTCTGTTATTGCTTCTCTGCCGTTCTTTTAGGCGAACACTGTTTCCAAAAAAGCCCTTACTGCCTCGGCCGGGCTTCTTTCGAGGTTCTTTGCAAACTCAAGAGGAAGGCTTATTTTTGAGACAGGCTTCTTCTCGAGGCTTGTTTGGGGGGTCTTACGATATTTTCTAAGATTTTCGTGGCAGTCGTATATTTTGTCGGTTTTGATCGAGCAATTTACATTGTAGCTTTGATCTTGTTTGGTTTGAGCTACCATTCACTACTATTCTTCGCAAATTTTGTCAAAAAAGTGACGTCTCAGACAAGAAACGCTTTATTTTTTATTCATATCTAAGCTGAACCTATTCTTTTTGGTTCGATGATAGCGCCGGCCGTAACTCCTAAACCTAAATTATCATAAAGAATAAGAAAATTTATTTTTTTTAAAAGTTTTTAAAAACAGTTTCTGCTTACTCATAACCGAGTATTGCTTCTTAATTGGTACTAAATTTCTAAAATAAATCTCGCAAGCACATCCGGAACAAAATTTGTCTATTTATAAAATTGTTTTCCCTTC
>JANVCF010229597.1:0-16565 GCA_025388745.1 Hydrozoanthus gracilis
ATCTTGTTGGTAACCAAATCAGTGGTGAGGGTGCTAAGTATCTTAGTAAAGCACTCACTAGTCCTGAATGTGTCCTTGAAGAGTTGTACCTTTCTGGTAACAAAATCAGTGACGAGGGTGCTAAGTATCTTAGTAATGCACTCTCTAGTCGTTGGTGTAGCCTTACAATGTTGAATCTTCTTGGTAACCAAACAATTGATAAAGGTGCTAAGTATGTTACAGAGTTGAAACTCGGTGAAACCAGTAAAGTTGATGTCAGTTTAGTAGACAAGGGTGTCAAGACTCCCCATGGCAAGGCCGATTGGAAAGATAGTAGTTCGACTCCTGGAAAATTTACAAAGGTAAGAACACAGTTTAAAATTAGTTTTGACAATATTAGCCTGCTAAGCTGATCTTCCATTTGGGTTTTAAACGGGACTTCATTCTCCTTACCTGCTTCTGAACTATTATATTTTAAACCATGACGGCGGGTATACTTCTATGGCTTTAAATTTAAAGAGTGTGTTGTTTTAAAGGAATTTTATTAAAATTGTCTTTTGCCACAAAGGAAATAGTAATGATGGAAAGTATGAAATCTTGTGAAAGGAATGGACTTCTTACTTGGTGTGTTTAGGGTGGATCTTTTTCTCACTATTATCTCTACTGGTTTCAACACTCCTGTTGACACTAGGTTTACGAAAGGATTGCCGCAAATAATATCAAGTTCTAAAAGACTTCTCTCTTTTACAATAGAACACAATAGAACTGTTTTTCAAAAATCTACGAGTTGAGGTTGAAGAAATTAATGTGTTATTTGGACGACCTTTGTAGTACGCATAGATTGTGTTACAAAAATATTTATTAAATTTCGACTACCAATTATTGTTACTTATTATGCATCTGTTTATACTAATTGCTTTCATCCTTGAATAGGCTCAAGAAGAAGTCTTCCGAGTTGAAACTGTTCCTCTTTGTATTAAACATAAGACAGGCTTCGTTGGACCGACTCTCTTTTCACGTGTTTGTGATCAATTCTGTTATTGGCCCGACGCTGTTTGGTCTACAGAAGAACCCTTTGTCACTGGGGACCGTTTTCGAGTTCGCATTTCTTTCTACGAAAGTGAGTTATTCCTGAAAATCAGCTGGTGCAAGTCTATCCTCAAAGTCCAACTCGAAAACCCCTCAGCAACTTTGCCAAAAGAGAAAAGGAACCAACTTACGGGTGAACTACGAAAATTTCTCGATACGGTCCTCAGATTAATGACTCAGGAAAGAGAGTGGGAGTTTTTTGTTCCGGAAAATAACGGAAAAGAATGTGTGGATCACGGTACTTGCAATTGCACAAACGAAGACTGCTTAAAGCCAGTAGGAAGAGGTTCCGAAGCAAAAGAAGCAGCTTCTGGTGACTGGTGTCTTGAGAACGAGGTAAGTTTGAGTTTTTGCATTCAGTCACACTGCCTCATAATAGTCGACATCAATTTCAGTAAAAGTCGACAACCTGTGAAAAGAATTTGAATGATTGTGTCTTTGTTGAGGTAGGAATTTTAAGATTTTTTAGTAACGACGTTACTAATGTGCGGGCCGGTGGTTTAATGTAGCCATCTTTTAAGTTAATTGGCCCTCCCACGGTTTCATACAATAATGGTTTCTGTCGTGTATTGCCAGTAAGCTGTTTTGCAGCCAGAAAAGGTAGAAAACAGGATTCTTAGAGCTTCTTTGTATAAATCTTTTCCCATGTTTTACGTGATCAAGAAACAGATATACTGACTTAATTGCCAAATTACTTAAGCAGTTATTATTGATATGACAAAAAACGAACAGATGAAAAAAAAACTTTCTTTCTCTGCGATATATGATGGACTTGATACAAAATGTCTATCTCTTATTTTTCTTGAAAACTATGTTTAGTATTTGTTTTCTCTATTACATAACTATTAGCGAATCTCAGCATTTTCTTCTATGTTTTTAGGGGCCTTGACCAAAGTTTTTTTAACTCGCTTTTTTAAAAGACAAATTCATTATTTGATAAGAAAAAGGTCGACCAACACACGGCAAAATAGTGTGTGGTTGTTTGTTTTTGTTCATTGAACCCGTTTTGCAGTTTTTGTACCCTTTTACCTCTTCACTTTGTGAACAACGACTTTGATGCGCTTTAAGTTTATCAAAGTTTTACTCTCTTCTGCCTTTTTTAAAATAAAAGGAAGCACTCATTTTCATGACGCAAGAAAAGTCTTCTAAGAAATAAAGTTTCTACTCTTCTTTGTGCTGACTGATTCTCATTCTCGAGACTTCCACAGCTAATAGATCGCTGCATTTTACGATATAAATGTTGATGCTTTGATTATTCAGTTGCTTAGTTATTCATCCGAAACCAAATTCTTTCCAATTAAGGAAAAAGAGGGCAGCCCGTCTCCTGTTGAGCTCTTAAATCTCGCCTTCGATCTTGGTCCTGAGTGGAAAAAACTTGGTTGTATGCTGGGAACTCCAGAATCCAAGACGGAAGATTTCAAAAGTTCCCTTGTCACCATAAACAAACAAAAATTCTCAATGCTTGTTAACTGGTTATTCTCTGTAAAAGATCCGTCACCTTCGTTTGAAGAATTGAAGCAGGCACTCACAAGCGTAGGAAGGGATGATTTAGCTTACAAGTACTGCGCAGGTAAAGTTTGCTTTAGGTAGTTCTTGTTAATGCTAATTGTAAATATAAAAACGCCCAAAAGGAATCTCTGACCAACAATTTTACAAAAAAGATCGTGTTCTTTTTCAGAATTTCGATCTACCTTATTTTGGAAATTCGCCAAGCTGAAAAATAACATTTATCAAACAATGCCCATCATTTTGTACAAAAAGTCTTAAAGGTTTTGCTTAAGAGATGCAATTAAGGAAGCACTGATATTCTAAACTATATTTTAAACATTTTTTTGTTTCAGCTGAGAAATCCCTGCAGCAGTCCTTTGAGGTTGGTCCGAAAGCTAAAAGACTACCGTACTGCGGTTTTGTCATTGATATTCCCAAGGGAACGTTCAATACTGGGACAACTATTACTCTTAGCATTATGAAGACGGGACCTACAGGAATGCATTGTGTCTCTCCCATCATTCACATTCAGTGCGATCCGGAAGTTGAACATGACTTCAATCCCAAAGTAAAGATCATATTTCCACTCAGTGTATCTCCAATTAATTTGGAAGACGAATCTTCTTGGCCACGCGTGTCGCTGATGCGCTTTCATCAAGGCCTTTGGGCAAAGGTCGAAGAGAAAACTATGTCGCCGCTACATATTTCATTTGAACGTTCCAATTTCTGTGCAGAATGTGTTATACTAAGTGAAAAAGAAAAGGTCACAAAAGCTAGAGCGATTCAACTCTATGAGAAAAAGGGAAAAGAACTTTTAATTCTCCGAGTGACGATTTGTCCGAACCTGCAAGCGCTTATTTGTGTAAGTAACTACAGTTTGTTGTGTTTCTTTTCATAATAGCTTTTTTTATACTTTATCATTTGGTCATAGAGGGGAGGCATTTTCGTAGGAAGCTTTTAGGGGATAGTCTTTAAAACTTTCTATGGTTTGAGGTTTTTGAACTGACAATTTGATTCATTGAGGAACGTCGCTTTTCAAATACCCTTGGATTATAAACGCTTTGTTATTTGTGAATCGTGTGATGCTGTGCTTTTGCGTTTTGACTTGTTGGCATTCTTTGACTAAGCTTACGAAACTAAAGCCTGCTTCACTCTAGGGATGCAATCGCAATCACAATCGTAAATACAAGACAAAAAAGTGTGAATGGACGAAACAAAAACGTAATCGTAGTCGCGACAAAAAGGAGATTTTCGTTTTGGCTATTTTCGAAATACTTTAACGTGCATCAAAATGTTGCAATCGCAAGCTTTCAACCAAGTATAAATGATTTGTGTCCAAATCCACCCCGACGTGTATAACAACAAAATTGCAACTTTAGAAGAGAAACTTGCTGAAAATTTGAAAAAATATCCTGTCTAATATCAGTCTACGGAATAACCCCTAACTTGCATACATTTTAGACGCACGAGCCTCGCTTGCACGATAGCCATTAATAAAATAAAAAAAGGCATTCATATAATATAGGAACAGAAGACGTTTTGACCAAAGGCAGCAATGGCGGGTCTTTCACAGAAAACATGTAGTTATCTTTAGAGCGTTTGTACTTTAGCGCGCATTGTTTCGTCAAACAATACGCATATAGCCGGACAGTAGCTGATGACAGTAACTTTCAACCATCAAACTTACTCAACTAGTGATGGGGCCAAATTTGAAGAGGTCAAATTTCGAACACTCACAGTTAACAATTTGTTTTAGTTTTATTAACTACTCAAGTATGACTGGGAAATAAAAACTTCAAATTCCTCAGAACAGAAAAGATATAATGAAGTACTCGAACTCCCACAAGTTTGGAACACATGCTATACGGCAAGATTAAAACCAAAATATCAACGACAGCGAATTGAAATTGATAAAATAACTACAATCACTAGCACAACATTGAGAAATTTGCATCGTCCGAGAAACGAAAACATTGCACTTATCCAGGGAGGTGCGCACCTCCCTGCACTGTTTAAAACCAGATGCAAATTTTTTCTCACCCTGTTGAACCTGAACTGTATTTTCTGAAAGTTCGCAAACATCAACTATACAGCGCTGTGAGTGGCACCGGTTTTTCTTCTTGATCTTTATTCAGTAACAAGCGCATACCTTACTTTCTCACTTCACACACTGTTCGTGAAGGGCTTGAGAGACCTAGTCGAACAACGATCGTAACTTTAGGTGTTCGAAGTTTGCCTTTTTAAAATTTAGGCCATACTTGTGGAGTAAATTGGTGGCTGAAAGTTTCTTTTACAAAGCCAAATTAGCAGAATCTACTAATTTTATCATTGTACTGTCCGGCTATACACGTTTAAATTAAAGAAACAAGGCGCGCCAGAAGTTCAAAAGCTCTAAAGATAACTACACGTTTTCTGTGAAATACCCGCCATTGCTGTCTTTGATCAAAGTGCCCTTAAGTCATGCAAACGAGGCCTGTACATTTAAAGCGTATGAAAGTTAGGGGTTATTCCGTAGACTGTTTGGTTAATCATGTACAAAATTTAAATTAAAAGAAAGTGCTAGCATGAACTGATATGGAGGTGGCATCCGGTGTCGGGAATAGCTTGGGAATATGAAGCCTCGAGTTAGCTATCGGGGTTTCCTTCTAAAAAGAAAGATCGCACTCACCACCAGCACTGAATCAATTGTTTCGTTCGCCATCTTGTTTCTTTGGATTCAAAGGAAATCGCATGCGTGTTTGTTGTGTTTCGTTGCTATTGCATTTGCATTAGTGTGAAGCAAGCTTTGCTCTACTTTGCCTCAACGCTTCATTCAAGTCTATCGACATGCATCAGATGGCAATAAAGCGAGAGCAAGTTTGCTTCAGAAGTAGTTTGGGAATGACCAATTAGGAACTTTCACTTTCTTTACTTAATTGATAAAATGTGAATCATCTGAATTAACTACATCTAAGGTACGTTTTAACTTATATTGTTAATGGCCTGTCTGTTTATACTAAACCTTATAGTGAACCCGTCTGTTAATTCGTTTTAGCGCTTACATAACGAAATGACAACAGATGGTTTCGTACGTCAATTCCAAGCTCAGACTTTGACTTTGGAAAAAGGGAAGAAGTGGTTGGTACACAGTAGAAGTAAACTGCTCTTTCCTGAAAAAAGGGTAAGCAACTACAGTCTCAGTAAGTGTTTTGTCAGTTCTCTACATACAGGAAATCTTTTCTTTCAGTTTACTTTTGATATTCCTTTTTTTTGTATTTTTGTTATATTATTTTTTATGTAACTATAAAATCATACTTGTCTAAAGAGTCGACAGTCATAATGTTTACATGCATGTATGTTTTGAACTCTAAAAAGCAAACTAAATATACCAATACCAACGACACCTTTTCAATTCCTTTAAAAACGAATCGGTTTATGGCGACACACAATTATCAGTAGCTGTAACAAAGGTGAACTTGAGCAGTCGTTTGACAGAAATTTCCCATTAGAAGTAGGGGAATTTTTAATTTTTAAATTAGCTAATTAAAATGATTTTGAAATAATAGTGTACGAGAAAAGAAAAAAATGCTCCAATTTTTGGCTGGAAAAATTTTTAAGCGCGCATGTGCAGAATAGACTTAATAGGAATAATAACAATAAGTCAGTAAAGTCAACTCACAAGGCTAACGAGGTGAAGACCGCAGTTAATCAGTATGTAAGTGAAGACCCAACTGTGCGCATGGTGCGCGAGTTCGGGGAAAAGTGTGAAAGAACCAGAAGTCGATCTTTGAAGAAAGATGCAGAAAGATGTGTTACGGAAAGAGGAATTCATCTCACCACACCGAGGAAGAAGAGATACCTGAAGAGAAAGTCGGGTCTGCAACGAAGATCAAGGAAGAAGAACACATAATTCAAGAGGTACGCCACCAGAAATGATGCGTACGTGATTGGCTGCTTGAGCTTACAGTGGCTGGAGTCTGCGAACTCTACTAACAGTTACTTCCCAACAGGATTTACCAACAGTACAAGACAAACACAAGAAACACAGCAGACGTCAAATGTCGGATGTGCGGAGAAGCTGTAGAGAGTGTCCCTCATGTTTTCTTATACAAGTTATACATTTCAGCCTCCAGTCTTGAATAGGTTATATGTTTTTTCTCATGTGTCTTGAATAGACGAAAGACCAGGAAAACTCTTGAGTATCGATCATTTGGAGTTGCTGCACCTGCTTTGTTTAACGCACTACCAGAAACACTACACAATAAGTCTAACTTAGAAACTTTCAAAAGACTGCTTAAGACACATCTCTTTAAAATGGCCTTTTAATATTCATATGTTTCAATTTTTATCTTTACGTTTTAGCTGCTATATTCTTGGTTTTTAAGATTTTAAGTTTTAAAACTTGTTATTTGTAATGCGCGCTTTATCATTGTATGGAAAGGGCGCAAAATAAGCATGTCAATTATAATTGTTAATAGGCTATTTTGCTGTCTTGAATAAGATCAGGGTTTTGGGGCTTGGGCGGGACACCCCTAGCACATTCCAGACCAAGTACCCCACCCTCCCAGCATAAATGTCGCAAACGCACCTGACTTCTACGCTTTGAACAATTCTCAACCACTAGAATCACAGTTTGTGAAATAGGGATCTATCTGCCTTTTCATCGTCATTAGGTCTTTTTCTGTTTTAAATTTAGAAAAGCCTCTTGCTGATCCTCCATTTCTCCTAGCTAAATGGATCAACTTGAACAAACTATCTACGGAAGTAATAATTGCTGACATTTTTTTTCCTTTTAAAGGAATATTTAGCTGAGCAACTAGAAACGTGTCAGTGCCGATTACTTCCAACATTTTATGTAAAGCCGCTTCCGAAAGATGATGAGATTGTTAGTATACTCGTTGAGAACGGAAATGGACATGTTATTTATATGGATCACTTTATCTCCGCTCAAGTCCGCGAGGTAAGTGCTAGAACTAAGGTTCGCCATAACTAAGTCAAAAACTTAGTCCAACCAAGTGTCTGTATATCTGTTTGCACAAAAACCATTTCGGTGTCGATTCTAAATTAGAAAGATTTCATAGTAACTAAGGTTGCTTTCCTCTCGCACAATCAAATTCGAGCTTAACAAACTGATTTTGGATTTCACGACCCAAATTTGCTATTTTTCAAAAAATCATAATCTCTACCTACCCATTTGAATCTTTTTGAAACCTACATCAGAGAGTATCTTGACATTTCATTTATCAATATCAGTTGAGAAAAATTTGGACTTAAGAAATTTACTGGATTTTTAGGGGGGGGTTTCAATGTTACCTCAGGGTAGTCCAGTATGCAATATGGGACACATAATACAATAACATAGGACTTCTTAGATATACTGCTCTCTTTTTGCAAGTGAATTGGTATTGATGAAAGTTTTAGCCAGAATAAGTATGATTTTCTAGAAATACAGCAAATTTATGCGATTAAAAGAGCTATAAAGGAAAACATAAAAGACTGCACTAGCCATTAATTGTTTACTCTGAAACAAAACATTTTCTGAGCATTTCTGAAGGAAATTAAACGGTTTTTGTACGGTTAGATGGAAAATACAAACAGCGCGGAATAGGAGTATTTACAATACGTGTGTTTAGCCTGTGTGGTGTTTCATGACAAAGTAAATAAACGTGAAAATAACCTGAAAGAACTTAAAAAACTCAATTTGAACATTAATTATCAGTTTGAAAAATAAAATTAGGTTGAGGTCAACTTCTGTTCTTGCTAAAACGTGAATTTTAGCATATTCTGTGTTATAGCGCATATATTTTTTGTCCATTGGAAAAAGTAAGTAAATTGATTTTTTTCGCTTCGACGATTTTGATGTTTTTAGCGGATCTGTCAGAAGTTTTTGGTTTCAGTTATGGTTCTAAAATTTGCTTTAGCCAGTAGATGTTTACATCTAGAAACATGTTATACACCAAAAAAAGTTCTGGTTTGCTTTGCGCTCTCGCGCGAGCTTCATTTCTCGACGCTAAAATTCGATCGAAATTTCGAAGATTTCGGCTTCCCGAGTCATGTTGGGTTTTTCGAAATTTTCTCCTTATAAAAAAATCTCTAGAAACTAAAAAGTACCTCACGTTTATAGGTACACCATAGGGTATCTGTGGTCGAAATATAAGGGTAGGTCCTTTTTTCGAACTTGTGCCGCTTTTTTTCATTCTCACCCAGTTGTTACAGAGAGTCGCTCTTAAACTGCAACCAATCCATAACCTTTGGATGTGTTTAAACACAAGTTGGGCTGCTGATGAATTTTGAGGTAGATAGATCATTATTCCAAGCTTGGCTCAAATTCACTCAAAGGTTATGGATTGGCAGCAGATTTTCAAAAAGACCGTAAGTTTGTCAGAACCACTAACGTTGGTTATTAAGATCTGAAGAAACATGAAAGATTTTGACCAAGTTCTTTCCCTGCTATTCCTCATATTCCAAGAGCTATTGATTGAAGTAATAAAAGTTTTCACTTCATATTCACTTCAAAGTCTATAATGATTCTGGGACCAAAAAGACGTCTGGCTTTAACTTCTTTTCCAGAAAGTTTTTTATGTATTTGTATGTCTTGTATGTACAAAAATAAAACGTCGAACTGCTCCAGATGAATTAAAGAAAGTTTTTTGTTCAAACAGGGAAGCAACTCGCAGAAACTACCCCTTCCTACGAGGGATGGTTCTTTTACAACCGGAGTGAGTGATCATACCTCGCAGACAAATCAAAGCAATTTTGGCCTTACTTACTAAAGAAACATGAAAGATTTTGACCAAATTTTTTTCGCTGCTATCACTGATATTCCAAGAGCTATTGATTGAAGTAATAAAAATTTTCACTTCATATTCACTTTAAAGTCTATAATAATTCAGGGACCAAGAAAATGTCTGGCTTTAACTTCTTTTCCAGAAAGTTTTTTTTATGTATTTGTATGTCTTGTATGTACAAAAATAAAACGTCGAACTGCTCCAGACAAACTTATGAACGTTTTTGTTCAAACAGGGAAGCAACTCGCAGAAACTACCCCTTCCTATGGAGGATGATTCGTCTACAAGCGGAGTGGGTGACTATAACTCGCAGACAAATCAAAGCAAGGTAGGCCTTTCTTGCGTAGTTGTTTATAAACATGCAAAATTAATATTAATAGCTCAAACGATTCGATCATCCCAGCAGATCGCCCGGCAGAGCTGTTTGTTAAAGACGCTTGTTTTTATTCTTTTTTCTCGTTAACTTTATTTTGCGGATGACCTAGTACAAACAACAGCTTTAATCTTGAGATTTTTTTTACTCAACCCAAATGTTCCTGCAATCGAGATTCAAGCTAAGAACACCTTTCGTTGGGATTAAAAATAAAAACTTGTATTCTAAAGGCATAGACTCAGTAGTCGAGAGAGGTCTAAATCAACAAGTACAAACAAGACGGTGTAAGCTGCAGGCCTTTTATTTTCAATTGAATTTTACATAAAAGAAACTATGTGGGCCTCCTGTGGCAAATATTTGAGTTTTTGCAGTTTGATTTTTTTTTTTCAATTTTGGAATCAATTTGGCTCTGTAAAGAGATTGAAATGACAATAAATGCTCTTCCAACCATGAAAACAAAGTTTGTACGGGATTTAAGATTTGTCGGTTCAAGCCCCCTACTCGGCCAAATCCCATATCTAGTTGGCGATATGCACAACTGTTGATCGGAAAGAGGATCCGTAAATTTCAAGGCAAGCTCAGTCCTTCGCCCCAAACAGTGACTGTGGAAGATTGCCGGATATGCAAAATTTTTATCAGTCCAAGCAAAATTATCATTTTTTTTCTCGTTAACTGCTGTTTTCTTTGGCAAAACCATTGGTGGGGCTAAATCCCATCAAGTCCCGTATGACGCTCTACGTGCGTTTCACGAAGGCTAATTTAAGGCATACAAAATAACAGCATATTTTAAAGTCATACGTGGCGACTACCCTTTCCCAATTATCAAGAACAAGTTGAACTCACATCATTACTATTTCAAAAAGTATATGTTTAGGGTACATAGAATTTTCAAATTATTACGTAGCAAGCCAGACGTTACGATCGGCTTTATGAGCAGGACCAGTTTCTTGTTCACGATTGAAAAAAAAATCAGGAATTAGTGTTTTTATTTTTGATTTCTTAGAGTAAAAAAAAACGTATTCGGTTATTTCCTTCTTTCTAATAAGTGATTGTAAAAACAATCGGCTGATATATGCCGTAAAAAAGTTATTTGTTCTGATACATCCGCGCCTGAAATATGAATCAGCTTATTTTCGAATGTTGCTTTGTTAGTCAGAAAATTATTGGGGGAGCCAGACTGCCTCCCCGGTTCCGCCGTCCATGAATTTTCCTCGATTTCGTTCCATAATAGCTAAATCAACCAAAGACTAAACAGCCGCGAAGATAATCAAATATTGTAGCTGAGTTTCAGTCGATGGATAGCCGTCCAGTTGACCTAAAGCTTGATAAAGGCACCACTGTTGATTGATTACAGGCGCGGATCCAAGAATCTACGGAAGGGGGAGGGGCGTAAACATCAAGGCAAGCATTCATCCCTCGCCCACACAGAGCATCTTTCGTGGGGCTAAGCTTGCGCATAGCATGCACGACCCAACGAGACTAAAGGCGCAAGCTTTCTAGGGGGGTCCAGGGACATTTTTGAATTTTTGGACTTCTAAGATTGCCTAAAATGAGGTTTTTTTTTATCAGTCCAAACAAAACTTTGTCAACGTTTTCATCAATTTCTGTTAGTTCTCTTCGGCAAAACTATTAGTGGGACTAAAGCCTAACCAGCGCTATGGCTGCACACATCGTGATTAGTTCAAAAAGTTTAAGACTTTTCAAGACATCACAGTAGCGTGCCAAACGTGAAGTACGGCTTCATGAGCTGACCATGTTTCTTAACCACGACCGAAAAAAAAAATCATGATCATCATTTCTTAGATGAATAAAACTTATTTAAATTGTTGCCGTCTTTTAAAAAATTGATTGTAAAAATTATGTTTCAACATTATGCCGATGTATAGCCCATTATATAACTTAGTTCATTCCACTAAAAAGGGGCCGCGGCCCGACCGGCCTCTCCCCTAAATCCGCATCTGGTTTAATCAAAACCAAGCTTCTTGCAACCTTAAACATACCTCCCGGATGATTTAAGAAGCTGCAAGTCCATAGAAACTGTTAAATCTAAAGCGAAGACTGTCCTTTTACACGAGTGTCACGTAGCATAATTTAGCTTTTAGTAGGCGTTGCTCTTAAGATCTTTTGTTGGACCACGCGGTGGGCTTTTGCTTTAAATTTCTTTGTTTTGCAACTGATATAGCATAATGGGTCCATTGATTTACTCTCTTTTTGGTTTTCGCTTTTGTGAGCTGAACAGCTTGGTCTTCGGTGCTTACTGTTGGTTGAGTTTTATATGGATGTTTGGAAAAGTAATACGGAAAACCGACTACAACCAGCAAAAACAGAAAGCAAGACCGTAGTAAGGACCGAGGCCATAGTTCTCCCGAATTCTATCGAGCCAGTCGCTAGTCGGCCTGTATAGCGGGCCGAACGGTAAAAGATCCTTGTACCTCAAGCTAAACTAGTACAAGTAGAGATCGAAGTGTTGACAATTCAACATGAATTGTTACACGAGTGTATACCTAGTAATAGCGTAGATAATTTTTTTTAATTTTAGTTTTTAGGACATCTAACATGTTTTCTTCTAGAATTTTTGATATTCTAGTCTATTAATTGCACTTTTACGATATTTATTTTATATAATTACTTTTTTATTTTTCATTAGTATTGTAAAGCTCTACTTGTGAATTAGTAGAAGTAGCGCTTTATGAATAAAACTATTTTAAGCTATCATCAAATGTTCCTGAAAAGATCGATGTACAAGGTCAAAATGCACTCAAGCAGATCTTCTTTGTCAGTACAGCTTTATGTTAGTTCAAAATATTGCGGTAATTAGGTTTCGTTTCGAAACTATCAAATCTCAATTTCCGATCCTTTTTTTCTAAACTTGTTTGTTTGTAGCTCATACGAGTGCTGCAGTTTAAAGAAAAGAAAAGTTGCAACGAATACTTAAAACAAAGTGTAGAGCGATTTTGTTTGTTTGACTTGGTAACCAGGCCTTTCCATTATCAGCTACTTTCAAACTGTTGCCATAAAAGGCCAAGGAGAAGGAATTGCAATGGGCACCTAGGCTAAATTCATAAAGTAATTAATAAAGAAATATTGTGCCAAGTTTGGTGCTTTCGTCATACTTGTAACGATCCAGCTATTTTTATGCGCTTAGCCACTTGACTAAAGTGAATGGAATCGATTCTAATCAGCGAATACATTAATCGTTAGGCAAAATTGAGCCGTTAGCGAGAAATTTTAGTACAAATACAAAATTTGAGAAAATGCACAGAAGAGCTGCGCAATGTAAACAGAGGAAGGACTTTAACTTTAATTTACTGCAGCCACGATCAGATGTGATAATTATCATTTTTTGATAGTACTCACCGTCGTCAAATTATTTATACCAGTCTATCAGATCAGCCATAGATTTTCTTATACCAGGGATGAAAGCAAACAACTTATCGACTCGAGAAACTATTTAGCTACCTCGAACCAAACTCAATTTAAAGCCGGCCGTGTTGATCATGCGAGAGCTTGATGCTAAAAATAGACTTCTTGTAGCTTGGATTTGATTACAACTTAAATGAATCAACCTGAAGGATTCTGGAAAGTGCTTTGCAAACTACCCAAAGTTCTTGAAATTTAGAGCTGTGTATGTACCAATAGAAACATGTTGAGCTTAATAGACGTTATGCATAATGACGTCATGATCTTGGAGGTGCGCGTTGCAAAGTGGTCTTAGTAGTCACGTATTTACTTTCAAGATGGCGGCGGACGAGGATGTTTTTGTGCAAATTCTTTCCAGTGTTTTGGAGGCTGTTCAATTGACGACGATGAACGCCTGTGTGACAAAATCACCAGTGATAGCGGGATTTCATTCTGGTTAGAGTTGCTCTACATCATCAGTTAATTTCGCTATTCAAACTCATTGAAACCTACATTTCAAGAATAAAAAAGACAGAATGAGGCCCATAAGACTTTGGTGTAATAAACATCAAATTAGCTTCAATGAATCTTAAAACTCGTGCTCAGTGGTTTGCAAGGCGGCCCTTTGTTGCGGGAATCCTGTGTATGAAGAATTCAATAGTAAAAACAAAATTAACTTGCGAGTATGATAATAATTTTCTGACCAGAAATAAAAAAGTGTTCATTGAAGATCTCGGCATAATTTTCATCTATAAGGCCATTTCGCTGGAAGTTAACAAACTCATGAATGGAACTGATCGCTTAAACTAGCATACAACGCCAAAGGTCAGGCTCGAAAGCTAGTTTGAAATCAAAACCGGTTTGTCAATTTCAAACAGTGTCATTGAAACTAATTGTGTATTATTTAACCAAACAGTGTTGTAACTGAAGATTTTTTAAACTATTTGAATTTAAACAATAATTGTCAATAGTTTTGGCCTTTTAAAACTTCGTAAACTTGTATAGTGAACTGTTGTCAGCTCAGACACTGAACCGGTAGGCGGTAAACAATCTTTTCTGCTTTTAAGATTGTGTTGTAAGATAAATCAAAATGTTTCAAGGTAAATATCATAACAGCTAAGCAAAACTCAGTTAATCGATCAATCGATTCTTGAATCGTTTTTATGCGGTCCACGATCCTCTAATTTCATACGATTTGCGATTCATGAACTATTTTGCAACATTATACGATTTGCGATTATATTCGCGAATCGTGGATTGTATTTTGCAAAGTTTTTACGATTTTCGATGATCATGCAACTCTGATTATGACGGAAATATACACCAGTTCCATGCGCATAGCCGTATGCTACAGACACTTTTTAGCTCCTCGTATAAGATTGTTCTTGGTTTTACTTAGCTATTATTGCTATTAGGAAAGCCTAAGTAAATTATTAGCTTTAAGTTGAAAAAAGCCCAAAACATTTAGCTCAGTTTGAATATCCAAATTACCACACAATTGGTAGCAGATCGCTAGACATCTGCAAATTTCGCTTTCCTGCAAAAACCTGTAAAATACGAAAGATAAAAATAGTCAGTATATATAAAAAGGTCAGTAGGGTGTACGGTACAAGTCAGGCTGGTGTTATCAAGATTGCCGGGTTTATTGTATTTTTTTGTGTTTGTTGCAACAAACTGAAACGACGAGTTTTTTATCTCAGCATCAAAGCTGTATAGAAACTTATCCTGCTGCATTTCCACCTTTTTTCTCTACCACCACAAGACTCATGCAGCTTATGGAGCTTCATCACTCACTACACCCCCCTCAACAGAGCTTGTGTTATCATCATCGTAAGATTCATAATCAAAAAGATTTCTGTTAATCTTAATTAGAGCCAGACGTATCAGGGTTGCTCAAGATAAGTGTTCTTGTAAATGTTTTTCTCAAAGAAACAGCAGCTCGCGTATGACCTCTGTATCTTTGAAGACTTTATATATATATCAAATGATTCCGATGAGATATATAGTATCGCACAGTCACAAACACGTAACATGTACAGTACTTGTAAAGTTATACTCATTGTTTCCAACCTCTGTTCTAAATATACTGTCCGGCGCGTACCTTCCAGCCAAGTCTAAAAGACTTCTCGACTTGCATATCAAGCACGGTTTTCTTCTTACAACAAATGACATTTCCTTGAACCACTGTTGTCTACCGATTTCACATCTCTCGGAAAATAGATTAGTGACTGGTCTTGTTTTAATAATTGTTCAACACCTTGTCTGATTATTGATTAATTTTGTCGACAGCTTTTTGTATACAATCCATTTACGGGGCCCAACTTGTTTTCGACTCTTGTTTGTGATTAGTTTTTTCTTTCCAAACGATCGTTTGGTCGATTTTCTTTTCCGTGATCTTGAAAGTGCGTAAACTGTTTTATGGTCCTCGTTGACCGCTGAATGTTTAGGTTCTTGTTCTGTGTTATTAATTATCATCTTTGAGTAATCTCTTTCTCCTTCGTATTCATCCTACTAACCCAGGGTTAATTACCATGACAACCAATAGGTTTTGTTAAGAGTTAACCCTTGGATTAAACGGGGTTTTGGGGAACGGGCCCAGAACAATATTCGAAACTCGGCCGTTTCAGTTCTACGCATCATTCTGCGTAATGCTCAAGAAGCAACACATCTTGTATATAGCATGAAACACTGAAAACATTTCATACTGATGAAGTAGAATTGGATTAAGAGTGTTGTTTTGGCAACAATAAGTTAAGGTAAACGTATTAACGAATAAGTGAGATTTTCCTTCCAAATTTGGCGACGAAAACTATACACAATAAATCAACTCGAAACGTGATGTCTTTTCGCGAAATGAAACGTTTCTTACCTGCAAATAATGTCGTAACACAGCTTTATAACGTTTTGATAAACAGCTCCGGGCTTTCCATCGAAATTACCAACGAAAACCTGAGCACACAACACAATAACAATAGCTCAACGCGCACGATTTTTACCATTCCGTACGCAGGGCCGTAGCAAGGGGAGGGGCCCAGTTTTTTCCCCGGTTTTTGGTATCTATACTACTGCTTCGTAGAAATTGGTAGTTACCGACCATGTCAGCGTGAACGATTGTATCTCATTCTAAAGAGAGCAAATAATACAATCGATGTGAAAAAAAGATGTCACGTTCAGTAAATTGCCCCAAATCAGAGAAAAACGGGAAAACTTTTATTACTTTTAAACACTCTGATTTTGTTTCCAGTGGCGTTTAAAACGCTGGAAAGACGTTTTCAGACAAGCTAATTTTCAAAATTTCCCGGTGGAGCATGCCCCCGGACCCCCCTAGAATGCTCGTGCCTTTGGCGCTCGATTGTTCCCCCCCCCTCCCGATTTAAAAAGGCGTGCCACGGCCCTTGTACGTACATCCACACTGCTTGAATACGATCTATTTCGTCGAACATAATTAAGAAAGAAGCGAATATTTATCC
>JANVCF010229708.1:0-16565 GCA_025388745.1 Hydrozoanthus gracilis
TTAATCCCGTAAATCTGATTCTGTGGTACAATCTTTTGACTCCGAGTATATCTTGGTTATCTGCCAAATTCACCGAGTTACTCTATCCTAATTATCCTTTTAGGAAATCGATGTTGTCTATAACTCCATTCAACCGAAACCATAATAAGACAATCAAACTTTTAATTAACACATCGTACTTTCTTGAATCAGCAAAAATTATCACAACCAATTTCTTGACAGCCTTGTGAGAGATTTATAATTAAAATTGTTGAGTTTTATTGAACCGGAATTTTTAGTTTCTATCATGCATACAAAATACCTAAAAAAATAGCATCTAACAAATTCACAGAGCTGAAGTAAATGACCAAAACATTTGTTTTCTTTAAAATCTTTAGGCGGTTCTCCGGACGGGTTACGGAAAATCACTTATCAAACTCTACAGGCACCGGTTCAAAAAGTTGATCGATCGTCGTTGATAAAAGGATAGATTAAAGTGACATTGCGTATTTTGAAAATGTTTTTTGCAGCAATTAGCATTAAAAGTTGTAGTGCAAACCCTATAAGTACAAGTAAACAACCTGAATGAACGCTAAAAATTAATTTTGCGCATTTTTTGTTACTGTTGAATCGCTAGACGAACCTGATTTCTTTTTCTGTGAACTCTGATTTGGGCGTAACACAAAAACCTCTCGCCCATAGACATATCATCATTGTCACAATGACATTTTCTGCTTTGCCACTCCACACTGTTTTCTGCATCTTTTTACCACGCGGATTCCGCGTGACACGTGACCAGCCACAACCAGGGTCCTTTCACGAGAGTGAGATGAGCCTGGGTGCGAGGCTGAAAATGAAAAGGCTGATGATACTGGCCAGGATCTAACTGTTGTAATTAACTACGTGATAATGTAGCAGTGTTAAGATCGTGGAAATGTTGTTTCATCTAGCTAGGGTGAGTCATTCTTTTTCATATTCTAATATAGTTAGTCTAACATAGCCTAAGCTAGCATATCTATATAGTCTAACATAGCTAGGCTATTAAAAATAATAGTCTAAGACGTCGAGAATATCAAAAACACAAAATCAACATTCAAAACTCGATCAACGGTTGCAGACTTATTAAATATATAAAATCTCTCTGACAGCTGTCAAAAACAAAACAGAGGATTTAAAAGTTGTTTGTTTCTTTTATTACCTGGGTTTTCATAAACTCTAAAGACTCGTTACCCTTAAAACTTGCTCATAATTTCTTAAGTAAATTTCGATTACGTGGTGCCTTTGTTCACCATCTTACGTTGACATATGACCCCATTACAAACTACTACTATTTGTTTTCTGTCATCTAATAATTTTAAATGACAGTTTATAATTTTCTTTAATTTTTCTGTTAACAAATTTTGTTTGACGCTTTCGACACGCTTGACTAGTTTGTGCTTCTTTCAATCTACTGTTTTATTTGTTTATATGTCGGCCGGTAGTTTATCAATACTCGACTGATACATCGCCAATACACCACCAATACAAGGCCGACATACCATCGATACACTACCGATACACCCTTGATACACCAAAGTTAGATTAAAACACCTAGTTTCACAAAAAGGATAAATGATCCGCACAGACGTTCTGGTTGTATGAGGGCCTAAGTCTCACGGCGTACTCAGACTTAAATCATTTGACTCCATTTAAGAACTATTCGATCTGTTGTAATTGAACACTTATAAATAGAAAAGAGAGAAAACTTGTTAACAACAGCAAAAATTTAATATGTTAAACAATTGGGATATTTAAGCATTATCTAATTAAATTGAAATTCTTTGTTTAAAGGTCTTTACGTTTTTTACTGTTCTTAAGACTTTTGCTAGGCTGTTGTAGGCCTTGGCGCCGCAAAATGAGAATGAGGGTTTGTCCATCTGCCAGGCTGTGTTTTGGCAGGTCTTATTGGTGTATCACCGCTACATGAAATAACGTTAAACCCTAAATGAAATAAAAATCAACGCTAAATGAAATAACTGTTAAACGCTAAATGAAATAAATTGTCACTATCCACAATCTCGTTAATGTTACTGGTACAGTAATGGTGTCTCAAGTAATGAGGCCCTAGCTGGCCATGCAGTACCATGCACCAGTAGCCCCCTCCACACAAGTTCCCAGTATTTCCGTCACTTTTTCACCGGGTTGAAGTTTATGCAAAGACCTCACAAATCAGGTGATTTTTACAAAAGCTTATTCCTTTCCAGAACAAGGGAGATTTAAATCGTTTAGTTATCCATCCTGAACGTGCATCATTTCCAAACAATCGTGACTTGCACTGGTGTTATTATTTCTCGATCGCGATGTTGCATATACGTTTCACAGATATTGATCAATACTCGACCAATCTGTTGACCGAGTATCGGTGGGAAGCCAGTTGAGTATCAGTCGATGTACATGTATCAGCCGATGTGACGACCGATATATTGACCGATATGTCGACCGACATGGGCTATAGTACACATAGTCACAGAAGCTTGTTGTGCTTAGTAAAGCGTCTTGGCTGTACTTACGATAAGTTCTGGGCAAAGGTTTTTTTTCAGCCTCTCGACAATCGTGTTTTTATCAAAAATTGTTTTGCACTGTAAGTTTCTCGTACGCCGCATCTTCTGCATCTCAAAAGTTAAGTACTCCAATCTCTCCAAGAACGAAACCTTTTACTTGACGATAAAGTTTTGAAACTGGTTCTTCGTTTGAAGGAGAGATTTGCTCAAGATAGATTTTTAAAAAACAACTTTTTTTAAACAAAGATTGTTCAGCGCGACTAATACAAAACAAGGATTTGTTGTATTTGGTATTCCGTCTTATTGACTTACTCCGACTAGGGCTTCGTTCAACATATCTTACATTAAGTCAGAAGAGCCTGTTTAATCGCAAACCTTCCCCAGTTTCTTTTTTGCAGCTACCATTTTCAGGGTCAGTTTGCGGGACGTGATAATTTAACCCAAGGACAGTTGAAGAAAAATCTTTTACGCAGTCCCTGAATTTTCTTAATTTGCAATTGTTTTAGCAAGAACAATAACATTAAACCCTCCTCGCTGACATGGCGCTAAAAGATTAAAAGAAATGCTATTTGACCCGATATCGACTCTCTGTGCATGGTTTCTTTGCTTTTTGTGCAGGTCTTTACAGATTTATTTATAGATGGTTTATTTAAAATTGCATCGCACCCCGAAGGCTGAATTAAGTAACTTTTACAAAATATAAATTGTCTTTAAAAATCTATGGTAATGACAATTATTGATAAATCTATGTTGAAACATCTTAATAATAAAAACATCAAAGTTTGTGAAACTTATTCATCCTTGTCTATAAAAATCTATGGTAATTACAATTGTTGATAAAACTATGTTGAATCATATCAATAGCAAAAAGATTAAAATTTGTGAAACTTCTTCATCGTTGTCTATAATAATCTATGGTAATTACAGTTGTCGATAAATCTATGTTGAATCATATCAATAGTGAAAAGATTAAAATTTGCGAAACTTCTTCATCCTTATACTGAAAAACAAGAAATAATCTATGACTTTTGAGAAGATGCGTTGAATTGCCGAGACATAGCAAGTATGAATGTATTATTTGCCCTGTTGTTCATACTAATCAATTTTTCTCTTCAGACTCGGTAAATAGTGGCTTTTAGAATGTTCTGCAACTATTTACCTCTAGTTCTGGAAATAATTGTCAATTAAAAACGTTAAAGTTGCTTAATTGTGATAGTCTGAGAGCAGTGCTGTATTTTTGTGCAAAATTAGTGTCATTTATTCACAGAATTCTCGGTTTTTATTGGTTAAAAACGATAGAAGTCGATAAAAACCAACAAATATTTTTATGGAACACGTTTATTTCGGTTGCGTTATGCGCATGTGTCATTTCCGAACCGAAACTTGTTCTTTTGTTTTTGTCATGTATCTTATGAAAAAAGTAATCACACGACTTTTTTGCAAATAATTTGCTCTACTTTGTTTGTGTTTTTTCGAAAAGATGAAGCTTCAATCATGCTACGGGCTCATGCAATTTTGGCACGTTTTGAAAAACTGCTCTCGCAAGCTGTTCGAAGCGAAATGAGAAAATTCGATTGCTTACGTACCTACACAAACATTGTAATACAAAAATGAAAAGGTTTTTAAAGATTGATTGAAACTGTTGTTTGTGGGAGATATGGTTCTATAGCTACATATTAAATCAAAAAATTATAACTTTCTTAAAAGTATTAAAAAACAAACGCTTCTTTTGAGAAAACTTTGAGATATTTTAGACTTTTCATTTTTAATTTCACAATATTTCTTTATATTTTGTGTCTTGAGCAGATCACATGTAACTTGTAACCTCTCAGACGTTTGTCCATCTACAAAGTGCTCTAAATTAATTGTAATGAAAACCTTGAATGTTAAGCCTGGTTTCCATATGAACTTTAACAATCGACGACGGTCTGCGTTTTGTTCCCGACATATGGAAACACTCAAAACATTTGTCTGCCCCGTATCTGAATGATTGGTAGAGTTGATTTTGCTTCTACTTTCCCGACGATTACGACCTCTCCGACTTGTAAAGGAAGATTTTAATGGGGTCACATGTCTGGGAAGGGCTGCGACAGTCGCCGACATACCATTGTTGCTCGTAAATCACGTGCAAGAAACTGTCCAATGAGAACTGAAAAAACACTTTCTGTCTTGGTGCTTTAGTTCTTGAAATAAAGTGTGAAATTGATCGTCTTCTTATCGTTGAAAAAATATTTCCCTGACCCAGAACTTAGGTCTTTTTTTTGGCTGTTTTCCTTTTTGCCGTAATTTCATATTTACGGCATTTCGTGTGCGCACCGTTTTCGCTCAAAAATTCCAGTCATTTTTTCAGTTAGAAAAACTTCGTGTGGAAACCTTTTTCGCTTGATTCTATCTCTCTAGTCACGTCCATCATTTCAGCTTGAAGTGCCTTCCTATTATGTATTTTTCAGTGAAGAAACAAGTCAAACAAGCTTAGGTATATAGGGGTTAAAAAAGACTTCTCTGTCTCACGAGCCTTGAAGCAAAACCGCTGCCCTTAATTGAGCATTTTCGCTGTCCAAATGGACAGAATAGGGGGCTTAGATCAGCAAATGTTCAACTAAATTAAATCAATAGAATTGAAATGCTATTACAGTTCAGTTCAGCATAAAAGGTTGACATACAGATTCTCCTGGTGCCGAAAAGACTTTCCATCGATCCCTTTCTCGGCGAACAGAATCTTGAGGGTTTGAATGGGGTTAAACGATTTTTGCAAATGATCTAAAATTTTAGCTGATTACTGAGATTCGAGAATATTTTTACTGATTGCTTACAAAATACATAATGAATTATTTTTAAACAACGTGAAAAGATTAAGCCTATGATTATTACAACGCACTTCATATTGGAAAAATTCAAGACCACATTTTACCAATTTAAAGACTGCACGTGCAAAACACTTAATCGGCTTGATTCTGCGAAACGATAAGAGACCCTTTTAATGTGAACGGGTTAGAATTGCTTTTTGCTCAACACAGCCATTTTTTTTGTTCCCACACGCGCCACCGCTTTAGGTTCGCAAAGGTATGTGGAGCCCATCAATCGCACACCGCCGTTACAGATCATATGAAAACACTTGATGTGCTGTTTGCGACTCATCAATTGCAGACGGTAGCCGATCGTTACAGATCATATGGGAACCAGGCTAAAATATGAGTATAGATTAGTGAAGTCAACAGTTATTTTATCAAAAACTGTCGATATTTTTAATGATAAAACGTATAGCTGAGAATAACTAATGGTTTTCAATTTTTCAGCCAATCCTGTACTTGAAACTGAAGAGAGAGTAAGTAATTCAATAGACTATCTCAAAACTGGGTGAGGTTTTCCTTTTGAGGTTTTTTTTTTACTTTGTCGCATCGCGTCGACCTGTGCCGCACGCTGCTGACGCCAATTGACAAATCCTTATATGGAGTTGTTTATTTGGGGAAGCCATTAAAGCGCGCGTACAACTTCACTCGCTCCCGTTTATTTCGCTTTTTCTAATCGTTCGCGTTTTTTGCAAAACTTATCAGCAAAGACCAATATATTAAAAACCTCATCCTCCAGACTCGGAAATTACGTCCTGACTCGTTAAAATAAATCCCCTTAAAAATCTGAGAATCGTTCAATAAGAAGTGACCCTGAGTTTGATGTTTCGCTGAGCCAGATTTCTTTTCTGAGGGACCACTTCAGTAGAATTTGCAGTTTAAGCTCCGACAAACAGAAGTCCGTCTTTCAATTGCCGTCCTCGGCTATCGTAGTAAATAAAATGAAGATACTTTTTAAACCTAGCTGACCACGTTACCGTTGCTTGTCTAGGAACAAAGAGCTGAGGGAGAGACTGAGCGCTTATGAGGTTTGTGATTCTGCTTCCTTGTGTTTTTACATCAGGTCAACTTTAATACATTTATACTAATCAGACTGGGCTTTTTGGGGTTTCCTCAGACTGGAAGGGAGCTGAGGAAACAACCCGCGGCAGGAATTGTTTAAGATATTGCAACTACGTTTTGGCAACGTACACATAATCGGAAGCTCGTTTAATTTTTGTAACAAAATATTGATTTTTGGGCCAAATGACATCATAATGACTTTGTCGCATCGCGTCGACATGTGCCGCACGCTGTTGACGCCAATTGTCAAATTCTTATATGTAGTTGTTTACTTACCATTGCCATTAAAGCGCGCGCACAACTTCACTCGCTCCCGTCATAATGACGTCACTTGTATGTAAATATGCGGACAGCAGAATAGCGGACAGAGAAGCTGAAAAGGCAGCAATAATTTTTAGAAAACCCGTTTTCCTTTTAAAATAATGAATAATAGCACCTTCTTATTTTCCTTCAAACATATCAGAATATTTTGTATGAACATAAAAAAGTAAGGGGGGAGGGGTTGGGTCAAATGCGGCCGCATGCAATAAATCGTCAGATTGCCACAGATTAAAATAAAACTTACCAGGCCAGTACTGCCGCACTCTGTGGCTCTGAAAATTGCGTGACTTTGCAAATGACGTCGTTTATATGAGTAGTAAAACGAAAGTGAACACTCCTGGATGGTGTTTATAATGGTAAATCTGACTGATTTAAAAAGGATCAGAAATCGGGGTAGTGGGAAAAGAATCGAAGTGTTAAAATGAAAGTGAAAAAAGCATCATGAAACTTTTTGAAATGAATGAAATTTTTTGGGATCTTTTCTTCAATTTTTTCCTATTTGGTCCTGTTTTCATATACAGGCGCAAACTAGGTCTTCTCAAGTATCACTGCCGTCAAGTCAGCCAGGTCTTACACCACGAAAGAGACAACACGAGGTTTGCTTTTCCTTCTGTTTAAAGGTTAAGAGTTCTGTATCCTACACTTTCATCCTAATCTCTATCTTCATCCTGGTCCTTACTCGTTAGTAGTATTGTGTTTAAAATAATGGTTAAAAGTCCTTAACCCAGAATAACGTCATTGTCTTACACTTCCGTCCTAATCCCATCCTCATCTTGGTCCTTACTCGTTAGCCATATAGCGTTTAAATTAAAGGTTAAAATTCCTAAACCGAGAATAGCTTCAGTGCCCTGCACTTCCATCCTATTCTCTATCCTCATCCTGGTCCTTACTCGTTAGTAATATAATGTTAAATTTAAGGTTAAAAGTCCAAAACCGAGAATAATTTCAGTGACCTACGCTTTCATCCTAATCTCTATCCCCATCCTGGTCCTTACTCATTAGTAATATAGCGTTTAAATTAAAGGTTAAAAGTCCTAAACCGAGAATAGCTTCAGTGCCCTACACTTCCATCCTATTCTCTATCCTCATCCTGGTCCTTACTCATTAGTAATATAGTGTTTAAATTAAACGTTAAAAGTCCTAAACCGAGAATGACGTCAGTGTCCTTCACTTCCATCCTAATCTCTATCATCATCCTGGTCCTTACTCGTTAGTAGTATAGTGTTTATAATGGTAAACCTGACTGATTTAAAAAGTGCCAGAAATCGGGGTAGTGGGAAAAGAATCGAAGTGTTAAAATGAAAGTGAAAAAATCATTCTGAAACTTTGTTACTGTTGGTTTTTTTGGGATCTTTTCTTCAATTTTTCCTTATTTGGTCCTGTTTTCAAATACAGGCGCAAACTTGGTCTTCTCCACTATCACTGCCGTCAAGTCAGCCAGGTCTTATACCACGAAAGAGACAACGCGAGGTTTGCTTTTCCTTTTGTTTTAAAGGTTAAGAGTCCTATGTTTTACACTTTCATCCTAATCTCTATCTTCATCCTGGTCCTTACTCGTTAGTAGTATAGTGTTTAACTTAATGGTTAAAATTCCTTAACCCAGAATAACGTCAGTGTCTTACACTTCCGTCCTAATCCCATCCTCATCTTGGTCCTTACTCGTTAGCCATATAGCGTTTAAATTAAAGGTTAAAAGCCCTAAACCGAGAAAAATTTCAGTGCCCTTCACTTCCATCCTAACCTCTATCCTCATCCTGGTCCTTGTCCAGTAGTAATTGTTGACGGAGCGAAGCGACATATAGCTACACAGAAAGTCGATTTCTCTTTCGTTTCCATATATGGTTGGTTCAACGAGACGGAACCAATCAACGTTTTCGTAAGGATGTTTTGAACAGCCAATCGGCTTCTTTGATATATCTGAAGGCCAAAACACATGGACTGCATGGCCTCTTTGCAGGACGTTCATTCGACGTTTGTATTTCAGCAGTTTAGTTGTGGTTGCGTTTGGGATCTGGAAATTAGTATTCAGAATTGAAGAAAAGACAAAGGCTGATCAGGTACAGATCAGGTATGAATTATGCATCGAATTCGCTGCAAGGAACCATTCATCAAGCATCTGAAAGCTTTAACGAGCTTTCCAGAGGAAGGCAATTTTCTTTTATGGCGCTTTCTTATTTGTTATGCAATCAAAGTGTTGCTCCTACTCGTTAGTTGCTGTTGCTGTTCACTCGTGGACATGTACAAAACAGTTCTTGTTTCGCAACTATAAAAACGAAACAACAACAAGAAAACACTTCGAACCGTTTATGTCTGTTTTGTTTTGATAACCGAGTGAGTAAACTTCAGATTAAAACTACAAGCTCACAAATTGTCTTAACTTTTGAATTAGAACTGGAATAATCAAACGGAATGTATAGACAACATGTTGACGGAGAACGCTTTGTTATGATATGCAAATGACACTCCAGGGATCCGAAGTCTTGAAAAGACGATTTACCGACGAAAGCTAACAACAAAGAAAGCACTACATTCTGTGTAAGAAGTACTAGTATAGTGTTTAAGATAAAGGGTTAAAGTCCTAAATCGAGAAATAACGTCATTAACCTATACTTTCATCCTAATGTTTTTGATCACCCTGGTCCTAACTCGTTAGTACTATATTTTTTTAACTAAATGTTAAAAGTCCTTAACCGAGAATAGCTTCTGTGACCTACACTTCCATCCTAATCTCTATCCTCATCCTGGTCCTTACTCGTTAGTACTATAGTGTTTAAATCAAAGGTTAAAAGTTCTTAACCGAGAATACCTTCAGTGCCCTTTACTTCCATCCTTATATCTATCCTCATCCTGGTCTTAACTAATTAGTACTTTAGCGTTTAAATTAAAGGTTTAAGCTTTTTTTTGCGGCGCAAGTGCTGCGCGTGCATAAATTATCTCTGGAATGACGTCATGGCTCATGAATAAACTGCGATGGATTTTATTATCTCACTTGTTTTCCAACTCACCACCATCACAAACACCACCACTGCCACCACCACCGTCACAAACACCACCACCGCTGCCACAAACACCTTGTAAAAAACTAAAAGATATTGGCCGAATTGATTCTGAAGGAAGATTCGGCTCAAAGCGAAGATGAAGCAGAAGAAAGCGACACGTAGACTAACATAGACTAACCTGGTATAACATAGTGTAACATAGCTAGTCTAACATAGTCTAACATAGACTAACCTAGTCTAACAAAGATTAACATAGCCTAACACATAGTCTAACATATAGTCTAACATAGACTAACACATAGTCTAACATAGACTAACACATAGTCTAACATATAGTCTAACAAAGACTAACACATAGCCTAACACATAGTCTAACATATAGTCTAACATAGACTAACCTATTAAATGGAAGGAAGGATTCATCATTGCGCTGCTAACCAGTCTGAAATGTGATATTTGTCACAGCGGATTTGAACCGGACGTCTTCCGTCATTCTGGTCGTAAGCAACATTCTGAGTCAGAGAGAAGCGAAATGGAAAACGAGTCAGATCCCTAATAATTTTATCAGAAGTGTAATTAATAAAAAGAAGGATAAAATGTGTTTGAAATCACTCTTTGGCGTTTAGTCTTTTCTTTTACAGTTTAATCATCAAATGCTGGTATGCTTACGAGTGCCCTAATTAGATATTTAAAAACTCACTCAACCATCTACAGCCTCATTAATATGAAAATCGCGCCGACAGCTGTCAAAAACAAAACAATAGGAGATTAAGTTTTTTTTATTTGTTTATTTCTTTCCTGGATCTGCATAAGTTCTAAACTCGCTATACCTTTCTTAAAGTTTGCTGTTGCTTGGCTGAAATGACAATACGGCTTGGTTTCGCTAGTTTCATAGTGTTTAATCCGAGATAAAAATAGATACATGATGTCATATCGAAACCGGTTCTAGCCGGATATAACAATAGCTGTTTTGCCTAATTAATGCAGTTGGCACCATTTTAGAAAACGACCGTTGGAATCATTGTCATAACAAAAGACTTTATACCGGCTCCGCATTTTCCTCATGAGGTTGGAAAACAACCAGAGATAATTTATGCGCGCGTCGCACTTGCGCCGCAAAAATAAGGCTCATTCGGTGCAAACTTTACTACTAGCTTCAGTGACCTACACTTTCATCCTAATCTCTATCCTTATCCTGGTCCTTACTCGTTAGTACTAGACGTGTTCCAAACATTCCTGCTAAACTTTTTATTTCTTGTGTTAGACTTTTGTTTACCATGATAAACTACGAATAGTTCATGCTAGACTTTGTATTCTTTAATGTAAACTAAAAATATTTATGCTAAACTTTTTTTGCTGTGTTCAATGGAAAGCTCCTAACATGCGTGCCAATTTTTTTTGTTTACATCTCTGTAAATTGCGTGGCAAACTCCAAATAAGTGTGCAGAACTTACACTACGTCCCAAACTTCAAGTTGCATGCTAAACTTTTCATTCCGTATGTTATGATGCAACGCGCGCCCTAAGGTAACGAGAAGCCCTGGACCCAACTGAAAGAAGAAACAATATGGCAGTGGTTAGTTTGTTTGCTGGTTATGAATTTTCGCTTAGCGTTTTCTTCAACCGCGGCATCAACACTACCAGTCGACAAATAAGCATAAACAGCAGGAGAAAAAAAGGGGAACCCTGGCCCACCTTGTACGATACTATAGACAGTGATAGTGCTGATCATCTTCATCAATCCACAGACTAAGATATTACTGTTGTACAGAGGAACTCTTCGAGTTTTCCCTGAGAAACATGTGTCTGAAAGTTTCTGCAAAAGGTCTGTAAAGAAGTGGTGCAGTACACCCCCAGTGTCTGCAGCTGGCTGTCCGCGGTACAGGTCGAGGAGGAAGCTTAGGGTCAAAGTCAGCCTTCTTGTAGTATGCTAGAGCATCTGCCACAATGTTGTCTTCATCAACTTTCAGTTTCTTGCTGTCATCATCATCATACATATTCAACTTTAATGAATTAAGTACTCCATCCAAGGAAAAGGCCTGCTGCTTCATCAAGTGAATCAAACATAGCTTCTACTAGCAGTAGTAGCAGGAAGCATTTCTTTCAATCTGAGCACTGTTTCAGCCTTTGTAAGTTTAGCAGAAGTGGAAGGTTCCCCACATCCTGTAGATCGCACAGAAGCAGATGGCTGCTGTCCAGTTAAATCTATTTTAGTAACACTCTTCTCTTCGTTACCAACACTGCCGGGAATCCACGTCGTCCGCTCAAACTCTGTGTCACTTTCACTTTCAGCTTCCTCGTCTTCCGTAGTAAGGTACCGTTGTCTAAAAGTAAAACTTTATCTGGTAGGAGATAGATAGCGCCTTGATGAACAATACTAAGAATTCTTTCTGAATTCATGGCAATTGAATCTGGAATGTTAGGGACAACAATTTCCGCATAACAAGCTTTGACGAACCTAAAGTCTGCTGATTTTCGCTCAAGAACCGGAAAAATACCTTTGATCTCCGATTTCAGCACTAGCAAGCCCCATAATTTGTCGACAGGGAATTCGTGAATGACAAACCCATTGTTTTCGAGCGTGATTCTGGTACGGTTTGTCGGTGCACTTTTTCAGTGTGGGCTAGGAAGCAATACTACATCTTGATACACGATTGACGACGACTTGACTGCCCTCTTTCCTTTCTTTGACTTAGGCAAATGTGGAGGAGCCTAACTTGCACGCTTGTTGAGGTTGGACCTTCCCGCCAACGACGAAAATGCTTGCTGATGAAAACTTTAGCAAGCAATTTGAAGTTTGGGACGCAGTGTATGTTCAGCATACTTATTTGGAGTTTGCCACGCGAATTACAGAGGTGTAAACAAAAAAACAGTTTGCCACGCATGTTAGGAGTTTCCTATTGAACACAGCAAAAAAAGTTAAGCATAAATATCTGTAGTTTACATTAAAGAATAAAAAGTTTAACATGAATTATTCGTAGTTTATCATGGTAAACAAAAGTCTAACACAAGAAATAAAAAGTTTAGCAGGAATGTTTGGAACACGTTATAAAAATTGGGGAGTTTCCAGTAAAGTCCCTTACGGCGCCCCATAGTTAATAGTCCTAAACCGATAATAATTCTAGTGTCCTACGCTACATTCCTAAACTCTGTCCTCATCCTCATCCTGGTCCTTTTTGTTAGTACTTTACTGTTTAATTTAAAGGTTAAAAGTCTTTAACCGAGAACAACGTCAGTGGCCAACAATTCCATCCTAATCTTGCACCTTTTTTGTTAGTACTATACTGTTTAAGTTCAAGGTAAAAAATCTTTTAGCGAGAATTACTTCAGTGTCCTACACTTTCATCCAACTTCGGTCTCACAACCCTCAAGGAGAGATGAGCCAACCTTTGCAATCAGTTCTTCTGGTCTATTATTAGTGATCGAAACCATGAGCTTAGCATCTCTTGCCACCTGTTAACAACACGAAGTATAACCTCATACGCCAGAGAAATTTTTTCTTGCCTTGATTCAAAACTAAGAGGGAAAGACACATTTTTGTTCCTGCAATGTGTGTAACGTATTCTGTTTAGAACCGCATACCTCACCATATGACGTGCATATTGATTGGTTAACTACAGTGGGTATTTTTTGTGGAATACCCACAGTACTGTTAAAAAGCGGTATGCTATTTGACTAAAAGACAACAAATTAACTTAATGTGACGGGAATGGATAACTTGAAATATCCGAGTGAGTTAAGAGTAATGCAAACGCTGATTCTATTGCGAGTCATAACCACAACCCACAGGAAAATCTATCAAAAATGTAAGCCGGTTTCAGGCAAGCGAACAGCAGCCAGTGTCACAGCGGATTTGGACCTCCCCCCTAACTTGGACCCCCCGGTCCAATACTTATGATTTGGGTAAAGTTAAATACTGTCAAATCTGGTTCTCAAAACTTTGTGCAGCGCTAGTTTATACATCTATCATTCAATATGTTTCTCGAACTCTTGCAACGATTTGTTTTTAACAAAACGTATGGATAATTCAAGTCGGTTTGGTTCACAGCAAAGTTTCGTGAAAAGTTTCAGCCGATTTTTGCTACAGCACATTGAGTACAACTCCCAAGTTTGTATTTCCATCTGTGTTCAACGCGTGTTTATTTCTGCTACACATCGTACAGCAAGACCTACGATGTAGACATCGATATATCGGATAAAAGACGCGTCCTTGTCGATCGGGAGTTTAAAAAGTCAAGCACCGGAAGAAGTCTTAGTCAATGAATTTAGCCTAGACAACTTGCCTTTGAGTTTGAATCAACAAAAATAGATCAGAAGTTGAAATTTGGACCGATGAAATTTCAATTTTTTGGGGGTCCAAATCCGCTGTTACACCGGCACAACAACAAGCAACAGTACCACACTGAACCAAATGCAGTTTAATAATACTTTTCCTCACAAACGATCGTTGAAGCCTCCGCCATAAGACCAGAACAGCGTTTCTTCTATCTAAATTCTTGACAGATGCTTAGGGAGATTTGTTCAGCGGTGCAACTTTTAACAACTCTTCAGTAAAATTTGTCGCCATTCATCGTACATGTATCACCACGTGTGAATAGTACAATTCATATTTTTCCTTCGGTTTTCGCTTTGTTATTCTAAAAAACGACCAAACCAGCTTTCAGTTTTAGGTTGTTCTTGGTTTGAAACCTTCACAACAATTCCTTTTCAGAATTAAAACTAAATACTTACTTAATTAGAGTTTCTAGAGTTTATGACTTTTTGCCGACGTTTGTTTGTTCGCTGATAGATTGTCGTGTCGCTTCGTGTTTATCAGAGCCCGACAGAGGTCAAGTTCATAATCTTGTTATTCACCATTAATTAATCCTTGTCAAGCAGCTGAGTTTTTTCATTGTATGTCAAACAGTAAAGAATCCATTTTTAACTTTAGATCTTTCTATTTTCTTGTGAGAGTACATTTCAGTGGATGAGTTGTCATGACTGAGCGCTGCACTACACTGATTGGCTGATGGAAAAGACAGCTGAGCATAGAATTGGTTTCCCTAAAGTGCGCTTGCACCTAGCTTGCACCTGACCAACTTAAACAAATTATTCGAAGAAATAAACTGCTATGCGATTCAAGGAAAATCCATTGCCTGACTTGTGAATTCCACGTGAAATTTAGCGTGGAATACCCTCGTATTTCACGTAATTCATTGTGCAAGTGTTGTAGGTAGCAAATTAATGTAGGCGTGCATATTTTGCAGCACTTCCTTAATTCAAATAGGTATTCATCAAAAAGTTGAAATATTAGTTTAGAGTCCTCTAGCACTCTAAAAGTTGGAGTTTTACTAAAAGATAATCTTGAAGACCATGCTTAATCCTACTCCGCGCTTTGTTATAAAATAATCAAGTACAGGCCATCCCATACAATGTAAATATGATTTGAATTTCATTTGAAAAGGTTTTAACGTTTTAAAATCATTTTTCGTTGTTTTCACAGGAACACGACGAAGATGAGTCATCAAATCTAGGTACTATAGTGTTAATGGCATGCTTATATTTTTGAGTGACAAAACACTATGAAATTAAGTCCTATTATTATATGTCTACGATAGTACGCGCGCTCTGATTGGCGGCTGCTGAGAGGGCAGGATTTCCTTGTAATGCCCACGGGCATTAAGAACGTTTTTGCGCGCGCGACATATTTTTGTAAACAAAGTAAACAGTAGTCGAGTAGACCGTTTTCAAAATCAATGTGCTAGATTTCTGTCAAAACATGAACGACGAGGAACATTCAGAGAGTGAATTTTATTATCCTGACGAACAAGAAGGACTAGAAGCAGAACACGTAAACATATTTCAAACAATAACTCGTCAAGAAGACGCAGCAAGTCAATGTTTTTTCAAACAGCCAAGACGAGTTAGTGAAAAAAACAAAGTGAAAACACAAAAAATCATCCAGCGATATGAACACTCGGATTCGTTTCCTTGCTAAGATAAACTAAGATGCGGAGATACTAGACTTTCCCGCCAAAGAGCTTGACCATTTGTTGACAAAGTTTCTTAAAGATGTCCACAAGTTAAATGGCGACGAGTACCAGCCGGGAAATCTGACCGGATTCAGCAAAGCATACAAAGGTATTTCATTGACAACGACGTAAAAATTAACATTCTAAAAGAGTTTTCTTTTTCACGTAAAGTGATCGAACTTAAGAGGAAAAAACTTTTTGTTCAAGGCAAAGGGAACCGGCCAAAACGAAACTAGAGCTTTGGTCGAACAAGAAGAAGACAAGCTCTTCGAGCCTGGGGAATTTGGTACAACAAGCCTTGTTTCTTTCTAAAGAACCATGTGGCGGGTTAATCTCCTTGAATTTTGGGTCCAGAGTTCGAGATGAAAGCCGCAAGCTGTTAGTTACTTGTATTTTTAAGTTTCAACCCGACTTCTGCTTTAAGAGTGGTAATCCAGCGAAACTCGTAGTCTCTGAACGAAAACAACGTAAGTTTGAGCTTTCCTGTCGCTTAATTTCATGGCGTTCTCACCGGAGCATATACTAGCAGCATCTCCCTGTGTCACTTCCAAGTTTTTAATGGACCGTTTCAGACTATCCACCAAGTAAAGAAGCGAAGGTACATCATTGAAAGTGAGAAAGTGTTCCTCGTGCGCCAAGCAAGTTTGTGAAACTGAAATCTATTAGAAGTTTCCCTTGACCTTAAAGATATGATACTAACTGAACTTTGCCGTGGAAAATCTGTGCTATTTTGAAGTTGCTAAAGTCCTTTTTTTCCCAATAAATGTTTTGAACGAGCAGAATTGTGTTGTGCATGTGTGGACGA
>JANVCF010229819.1:0-16562 GCA_025388745.1 Hydrozoanthus gracilis
GGCTACTTTTTATAGAGAGCTTAAAAAACTGAGAAGAAAACTGAGGAGTTTATAATTTTGAATTTAGATAACGATTGGAAAACAAGCAAATATAAAAGTTTTTGTTAGCAGTATATATTTGCGTTCCTTTCTTTGTCAATGCATTTCTCTGGGAGGTTTACAGAATTTGTTGTTGTAAGCTTGTCCATTTTCCATCAGAAGTAAATTGAACCATTAAAACCTTTAATGTTTTTCTTAGTTATTGACGGCTCAAATATCATTTCGCTATTTATAACTAAAAGGAAGCATGTACCGTCCGATTTTGTTAAGAATTTGCCACTAAATGACTGATGAATACCTTCCTACTATTATGAATTAAATATATTAAGAACGCAGCCGTTTTGCATGTTTACCTTGAACAATGGACAAACAACGAATTTGGCATTCAACTTTTCTGTGTCTTAAAACTGACGGATATCCGTTGTCGACTTGAAAATGGACCAACTTTAAAGGAAGGGATCTACTTGACACTCGGATGCAAAAGAAAACTTTGGACGACATTCTTCAGATGTGTTTAAGGTTATATGAAGAATCTTGTTGGGTAAAGACACTCCGGAAATATGAATTGCATTCAAAACAAATGAATCTGCTTGTGTTAGATTTGTTGTGTTCGGGGGCTTTATATAAATCATAAACTTCAGTGAACGACACTTGGTGTTGTCATGGCAACCCACTAAAATGCGCTATAAAAAGAATAATCGACAAGTATTCTGTCATTTAAAAGACTAACAAGTTGTACCCATTCGTTGTAATTAGTGTCAGAAAACTGTCATTCAAAAAAGACCCGAGTGGCACCACGAACGCGCCAACACAAATTTTTTGAGGTTGGCGTTTATTGATGCAAGGGGGGTTCAAAAAATTTGCGAAATTCGTTTTGCTTGTTGCAAGCAACACAAAAAGAGAATTCGTTGCGAAAAGAAAAGAAAACCTATAGCAGGATGTTTAGCATTTCTCGTGAAAAGTATACAAAACACTGTTTTATGTTGAAGTTGAAATAAACAATATATTGAGCTTAAAATGAATGGCATCGCAAACGAGAATAAAAGAGGGAACGTTGAAATTAAAATGTTTTCACTGCTTATTATTCTTAGAATTATTGGCGGTAGTTCTCTGTTGTGATCTTTTAAGATTTTATTCATTGTGTTCCAGCACTTTTAACTTACATAATAACTGCAACTAAAGCTATCAACAGTTTAACAAATTCTTCAAAACGCTTGTTTCTGTCGCATACTTTTTGGTTTAGCTCGTAAGTTGTGTTCACAATATGACTTGTTTTGTTTGGCTATGACAATTTCTAGTTGCAAGGAATATCTTGCCGCTATTTCAACGTCAATTTTTTAGTTTTATCTCAACTGATAAAGGTGAGGGTTAACCAATAAAAAACTGTTCAAAAAGTCAATGAATCTAAAATAGCTACAGGCTAAAATCTTTTTGTCCTCTTTTTGAGCTTCTCGGTGAGACAATTATAACACGATTATAAATTTTGGATTTGCTTCTTCAATCTCGCTCATACCATTTCCCAATATCAAAGTAACGGCAAATTCATGATTCCACCGAGGTTTACGAAGAGACAATTAGATCTAGAATCATTGAATACGAATTAGAATTAAGACACTGGCCGCATTATAATTCTGAGAAGGGAGATTGAATGGGCTGGTTGAACTGCACGAATTTCCCTTTTGCACATTCCAGCTCTACAACAGAGCTATGTACGATGAGTGTAGCCTCTCCGAAGTTCCTCCAAAGAGCATTGCAAGAAGGCAAAACGTAGCTGCTCAAACTTGTATTTATTCACTGTTATCGTGTCAAGCTGCTTCTCTAATAAATAGCTCCAGGCGAGACATTAGTAGAGTATATTAGCCAGCAAGTTAATGAACCGGGTCATCAGCATAACAATAGAAAGGTAAAGTAAGGGCCCTATTTATAGGGTTCGGCACTCCCATCCTTATACACCTCGCCACAAATCACTAGGCAAGATTGACCAAGATCCCAAACTCTCTTGTTGAGTATTTCCCGTCGAAAAGGTAAATATTGACTCGAATTTTTCTTTGAATTTGGATGAAGATTTTTTTAGTGTTAAATTCAACTTTCGTTCTTAAATTTACAAAGCTGAGATTCCGTGGCTTAGAAAGAAAATATTTTGTTAGGTACTGATTTTTTATCATTTAGTTTGCGTATCGAGCATTTAAGACACTTGTAAGCGGCTCCGAATCTTTGTATTTGTCATTGCATTTTGTTTGAATGAACAAACAGTACCAGGCATGTTTTACAACATTTTAATGGTGAGGATAACGTTTTTGGAGAGAACTAAAAGCCATATAGGTCATTCGATCGTGGATGAGTAGTAATTCTGATGAGGCATGACCAGACAGCGGATTCCGTGAGCTCTAATCAACGAACTGTTCAACAGAAGTTTGCAAGCATGTCGTAGCGAATATCGACTGGCAACTCGTTGAGTAAAAACTTTTTACAATGAAAGCGAAGCTCGCAGTAGAGCGAGACAGATTTGACCCAATGCATAGGGTAGAATTTGTTTTTCCTTTATGGTTCAATGAGCCTCAATGTAGTCTTCCTACATAGTGGGAGCAAATTCACCGAACAAGACGCGACTATAACTTCTACCACATCTACCATGCACAGTAACAAACGCAAGTAAATGACTTACAAAAGAGAATGTTCATTTGTTCTTTTTAAAGTTGAGGAAAAATATTAATGCGAGAACCTTTTAAATATTTTTTGCGCAGTTTTAACATTTTCTCCAAAAGTTTGCATTCTTCTCGGCTTTCCCGCGTGACTGAGGTTTCCCTTCTTTACACACGCTCGCCAAACTCGACAGTAAACGGTCGCAATTGTTCAACAAAAATATTAAACCGTAGCTTAACAGTTTAATGCTTCCGTAGCTCTGTTGGTTAGATTTCACGGTCTGTCGCGAGATGTTCATGGTAGTGGTTCGTTTGCATGCCACACGCTTTAGTTTGCTTGCAAAGCCGATCGAGCTACACACCACTGCGTACGTTTGTTCACAAACCAACGTGGATCCGGTGCTTAAACTATGACCAATGTAGCATGCGAACATCGCTAGTTCACACGCGAGGATCGCTGGAGTTTCGAACGTGTAACCGCACCGTACGCAAGCCTCCTAGAGAGAGTAAACCTTGGTTACGCAGGTGACCAAGTTTTGATTACACATTGCGATGAAACAGTGACCGGTGGTGTCTATAGTCTTTGGTTGGCCATCTCGAAAAGTTGTTGGAGTACCTTGTATTGATCCAGTATTATCAAATGTAAACGGACCGATTCAAGAAAAGTTAAACAAGATCTTCTTAAATCACAGGGTAATGCAGAGAGTATTTTTGAAAGGATTTAGTATTTATGCGTATGTAGATATTTTCTTGAGATGACGAATCAGTCAATGATTTTACGCACGCAATTAGAAGGAAGATTTATGACATTTTTGCACACGAAAAAATTTTCGAGCTCTTTGCCATCAGAGCAAAAAATCAAACACAGGCAAACAAAATGTAAGTTTTTCAATACTCAAAAACTTAATCATTGGAATGTAAAATGTCTTTTATCCAAAGGAATTTTATCGTCTATGTCGTGAGCACATGATTGCCAAAAACTACAGCCTCTGATCAATCTATTCACCGTGCTGAATAATTTCCGCCAATCGTGGGCGTGAATGAATTGTCAGCCTGATATCGGTTTTTCTTCCTGCGCCGGTCGTTTCAATTTGTAGCAGTATTTCAATAAACTGTGGGCATAACTGCATCATGAAACTATTACGTTATACAAGTATTGTAGGAAATCAGAGTAAATGTTGAAAGGTTTCTTTGTAGAAATGACCCACGAGTTTTACGAACGATAATAACGAGTTCTTTGAATTTTTTTTTTGTTGTTGTTTTACCACTCGAAACAATAAACACCACCTAAACTTGATATTTGCTTTTTTGTTTGCCAAAACATAACAGTTCTCTAAAGTCTAAAGAAAATCGATATACGAGCACTTATTGCTGGAACGACAAACTGGATGTGTTCAAGGTTGACGGTCCAGTGGCTGTCAAGCGATCTAAATTTCGTTTTCAAAATGAATTCTTGTTTTATAACACCATCGAATCAGCGTCAAAGTAAATGTTCACAATACTCCTCTTTCACGATTTTCGGTCCAAATTTAGCAAACTGTCTCCTTCGTTCACGATCATAGTTAACTTTTGAACTAATAATCTGACCTCATGACTCAAAAAGTATGTCTTTGTTTGTGATATTTTTTGTCGGAAGCGCAACCGTTTGCGTTTATGCATAGTTACTATATCAAGCACGATTGTTATTTAATAACTCAAGGTATGAAACATCCTCGTTAATCTTAAGCATTCTACCCAAGATTGTCGTAAATTTGTTTTTGTAAAGAAAATTTGTAATTAAACATTTCAAACAAAACTAGATTTCTTCGCCCACGTTTGACTAAAAGAAATTACAACCTATCATTCGTGGTAGTTTTTAGCTCGAAATTTAGTATGATTTTAGAATAAACAGACTACATAAGCGCGACTTTTTGTGTAGCTAAAAGTTTTGAGGCAGTACTTTCCGTTTACAATGCATGTGGCTTTTGTGACTAATTCGGGCGGAATACACCGAGTCGGTTTAACAGGAAACTATTCTGTATGCGGAATAGCTGCATCTGCTTTTAAATTCCAAATGTACACGAAATAAAGTTGGCAGAAACAACAACCGTGACAAAGTATAGAGTGTTAAATATTTTAATGACTCCATTCTGCAAGTAGATACCTAATTTTTATTTGATACAGAACAAATTTGTACATCATTCGCTCTGGTTTCCGGTCCGCCAAGAAAGTGCAAAGAACCGAAAGTTCCTTAGCACTTATCTATAGTTAGTTAATTCCATTTAAAAATAAACTATGAAAAAGAAAAAAGAAAAAATTTTGCCTGTGGCCCTAAGCATTGTTTGGTGGACTGCGTGAATTTGGAATTTATGAAACCTTTAGAAAATGCTTATGATAATAGTGACGCAGTTCCGAACTAGACCATTCTGCGTTATTAATTGTTAAGGCATTAATTATTCTCTCATTGACCCTTTTTATGATCTCAACTTGCTGTCTGTTGATTCCCGAAACTCAGTGATCCATTCAAAATATCAGAATCAACGATTGTATATAAGTGATTATTCGGTGATTTTGCAAGTGAAGTAAATTTTGCAATAGCATGACTAATATAAGGAACATTCCATAGAAAATCACTCCCGGACTATTTGAAATTGAACGCACGTGCAACAGCCATTTCTGACACACCGGGGTTTCGTAGATCGGACAGAACTTAAAAAAAAAAACAACCCGTTCAGCCGACTGAGAACTACGCCTTACGTTGTATGAAAAGTGAGATTGGAAAAGAACATGCACTCCCCGCAAAGTTTTAATTGTCATTTGCCAACTATTAAGAAATGACAGCGGTCGGGAAAGATCAAGGGAAGTTGAAGAGGTTTTTAGTTTTAACTGTCAGAGCAGCACTTATTGACAGAAGGGCGAATATCGAAACTCTGTATTTATTGTGAAGTTGTTCAGATGCTTCCATCAAAAGTCACAGGAAATAAGCTCCTCCCAATTTCACTCACTGATCTCGAAATCGAAATCGCCTTAATAGTTCCGTGTTTCGTTGCTATTGGCTTATAGTTCTTGACTTAATTGATCATTCGTATCTTTAACAAGATAAAGATCACAGAAGCTCCTACAGCAATTCTTAGATGGCGAGTTAAAGTACACGCGAAATGAATTTAATCGACAGTAAGAAGTAAATAAACACTCATGGGCTTTTTGCCTGTGTGTTGACTGTAAGTGATGGCTATTAACACTTCATCTTATTAAAGGTGTTTAGCTCGCTCACGCCCCGCTGGTCTACTAGCGAGAGATTATGGACGTGTAATCAACGCTTTTGCACTTGGACAACATCAGAGTTTAAGGTCTTGAAAATGCCTGCGGGCAGCCCGTGAAAAGCTAATATCGGAATGATTCACCGCATTTCTAATTTTAAGCATCTTGTATTTTCTATGCGCGCAAATTGTTATCGGGCTTTATCTGTGATTGTAAGAGCTCTGTTGCGTGATCGTGGCTTGAAAAATTGATAATATTTAGCTAAGGTTTTGAGAACAGCTCACTCTAGCATGAAATTAGCTGCAAAGACAAAGTAAACTCCTGCCACAGCGGGGAGTTTAGAGGTTTCCGTTGCGTCTCTTGCTAAGGAAAGCCAAAGACAAAGACGATGTCAAGTGATTTCGCTTGTGTTGCTACGACAACTTTAGAGCCCTTATTGTTATGGCGTTTTTAAAACGAAAGTTAATTGAGTTGGGCACTGCTGTTATTGTGTTGAGTTCTCACAAAGGGCGCTTTTTTACTAAAGCCAACAAAAGCTTGCATTCCAGCACATTTGGTTAAGAGAAATGTTCATAAAGTATAAACAATCTGTAAAACTTTTCTTTTCTCTGCCTGGTTTTGTTGAGATTGGTTGTGTGGTAGTAGTTAAGGCACCATGATACGCAACATTGAGTTCGACTAGAAAAATTACGGGCAGAAAATCAGTCACAGTTTGTTGACTATTTATACACACTCTCGAGTCGCTTTTATCTCGTCAAATGAATTCACTGGTAACTCGAAACTAAATCCCGTAAACAAAGAAATCGTGGGCTTAGTTATGTAAATTTGAAAATCGCTGCCTTCGTTCAGAGAAATAAGTATAGCCAAAAAATATCAACTTGTTTGTCTTAACGTTAACACACACTTTTCCAAATCGTAAATTACCA
The DNA here is from genome assembly GCA_025388745.1 of Hydrozoanthus gracilis. Classification (NCBI taxonomy): domain Eukaryota; kingdom Metazoa; phylum Cnidaria; class Anthozoa; order Zoantharia; family Hydrozoanthidae; genus Hydrozoanthus; species Hydrozoanthus gracilis. Next base: position 6,848 of record JANVCF010229819.1, read on the forward strand.
CACTAGAAAATTTTCCTCATGCAATGCACATTTTTAGTTTCTATCCTAGACAGTTGTTTATCATCGAGAATGTGAGTTTACCCCGACGGTCACAATTGATTTCTGACTTTATGCAGTTTTAGAATACATAACAAATGAACAACAATGGAAAGAATTTGCGGTGTATCAACCCATGGTGAAGCGATAATGGTTTTATTAACAAAACTTGAATGACAGATTAAGGACCTGGCTATTGTTTCTCAGGTTCCAAATTTGGCGCATTGTGGCGGCGAAATGGCTTCCGAGCCAATCAGCAAAGTCGACTTCTTTCCCTGTCAATCACAAAAATTTCGAAACCCGAGAAGTTGAACGTATGCATTTTAATATTAGCAAAACGCGAGTGGAGCCACGAGGTTGTAGAAAGGGTGTGCAAATGAGTTTTTGAAGTATTTCCTGTAAGTTCTGCTTCTTCGTGGTGACATGCTTCACTGACTTGCTGCTGAAATCTGATAGTATTTGCCCGCTTTATTTGATTTTCACAGGTTTTCTCTTTCTGCAGGGTGACATAGAGTCTTTAGTAACGCCTGAGTGCATACCGCACCGCCTGACTGGTTCCTGGATCAAAATCAAATAGAGCAGTCGTTCGAGCGCAACAGATAAACTTGTCTCATGGCACATCCAAACGCCGGGAAAGGTGAGGGTGAGTGAACAAAATCATTAACCTTGAAAAGCAGTTTCTCGCACACGGCTCATTTAATTCTCTTTTCGGGCAGGTCATGGCGGAGTTAACCAACTCGGAGGTGTATTTGTCAATGGAAGACCTCTGCCTGACGTCGTACGCCAGCGAATTGTTGACTTGGCTCAAAGTGGAGTTCGTCCATGTGATATATCGAGACAGCTGAGGGTTTCACATGGCTGCGTTAGCAAGATACTTTGTAGGTTCTACGAGACGGGCTCAATTCGTCCGGGAGTTATTGGCGGAAGCAAGCCGAAAGTAGCAACAACTCCAGTTGTGAATAAGATTGCGGAATATAAGCGTCAAAACCCGACTATGTTCGCCTGGGAGATAAGAGATCGCTTGCTTAGTGAAGGTTGCTGTTCGCCAGACAATGTCCCAAGCGTTAGTTCAATCAATAGAATAGTACGAAATCGAATCAACAGCACAGAAAAAGCTTGCCCAAAGTCGGAAAACTGTCCCGCAGAATTAAATGGCGTTGTAAAGGCTGAACAAACCCCTTCGCATCATGGCCATATCCTCGGCCCTCATGGTAATCTGCAAAGAAGCGCTCAAGGATCCTACTCCATCAGTGGTTTGCTGGGGATTCCGCAAAACCACGCTGGAGCAGCTAAGCGAAAACATTCCGTCGAAAGCACTGGAAGTACAGGTATGTAGCAGGAAGATTTAGCCCTTTTTCTTTGACTAAATGTTGCGCGTGAGAATCGAAAAATCTCGAAACTGAACACTCGTGTGTGTATAGTAATGTTGATACAAGATTCGCGCGCGCGCCAAACTCTTAATCACAGTTTTAATAATGTTGAATACTTCGACGATTATTTCAAAAGTTTTCTGACTTTATGAAAGTTTGACGTATTGTTTTTGGCTTCGGAAAAAACACGAGCAATCTTAAAATAATATATGCATGCACCGGAATTTTAAGAACTTACAACGAATCTTCACAGACATGTTTCTCCCCAGATTTAATGGTATTTCCAAGTTTAGTTTTACATATGAGTCTCTTTATTTGCCTTACTTTAATCCTTATGACGGACAGAGTAAACACTTTATAAACACAAATTCACATGACTTCGGAATTCTACCTGTTGCAGGTTTGATTTATCGGTTGTTCATTTCAAAGTTTAATATTTGCATAAAAATGTTGACATTTGTTTCGTGGCAGTTTGTTTTTTTCATTTTGGTTTTCGACATCTAACAAAAAATAAGTTTCGTGTTTTATATTTTATCAAATGACTAGTCGATCACACTAAGAAGCGCGGTTTACATAAATTACAACTTTTGAACTGAAGTACTAATGAAATCAACAAGTGGTTTGTATATTTCGTCGGTGAATGATCAGTAGTGTTGTTTTCAACACACTTTTCGTGTCATTAAGAAAAGTTAATGTTACAGAATTTGAAACAAAATAAAAAGACTTCATTAATTTATCGTTTTAAAAAGTAAACTATAGTTCAGTTGTTATTGCAAAGCAGAAGAATTCTTCTAAAACATTAATATTAAAGAGACAAAAGCATCGCGCGCAGTATATTAGTCTTTGTATTTTTTTGAGTGGAGTATATTTTAAGTTTGTGGGCTACTTTGTTCGTGCTGAAGACAGGTTCTTTAGTTTCCGATAAATGATCCTCATGTTTTTGTGCCCGATGAATATCTTTTGTATAAAATGAAATTCACTAAAGTTCTGCCTCTGTTTTTTTTAATTTTTTTTCATGTTTGTTTAGCTCTGATGACAAAATTTTTAAATGTCCTACAAACTTCATATCTGCTTTTTCCTGGTTTGTCTTTAAGGAAACTTCATTACATAAACAGAGTGTTTTGTAATATTTTTCAGGGAGTCATGAGTCTGAAGAAGTCCAAGCAGAAGGTGATGTGACGTCCCCAACAGGAATTAAGCGCATCAAAATGAGAAGAAATCGCACAACTTTTTCAGGGGAACAAATCGATGAGCTTGAGAAGACATTTGATAGAACACACTACCCTGATGTGTTTACTCGTGAGGAGTTGGCACAACGTGTAGACCTATCTGAGGCAAGAATTCAGGTAGAGTCATTACTGTTTAAGCTGGAAATCTGGGGAGATGGAATTCTTTGAAGCATTCCATGACAATATCATAATTTGAATGAAACCATGCAGCATGTTCTGTGTGCAGGACTCATAAGCATGCTTCAGCTAATCCAAAGTGACAAACATTGACTAACGTTTTTCTAGATGATGAGAAATTACTTTATGCATGGCATCTTTGCTAAACCTTCATAGCTTTACCATAAGTTGTAAACCTAACCAATTTAATTGTTCGCATAACATTTAAGAAAAGACATTCCAGCTTAGCAGTAATTGACTAACCTTTTAATTGTTGTATGAGTTCTGGTATGAAGTTTTATGTGTTTGTTTGATTGTAAAGCTGATTTGCTTTAATTTATCATTGGTGAGTTAATACTCTAAAAACCTGTTATATAATTATAACTTTCCCATCGAGTTTCTGGATTTGGTATCAACCTTAAAGTGTTTCATCTAAGGTTTTGTTAGTTTGTACCTAGCTATACAGTGATTATTTAGAATAGTCGCATCTTCATTTCCATCCATTGCTCCCTTTTGTCTCCCCATTTTTGTCTTCCCTTCTGATCCACTCCCTCCCTATTTCACAACTGACTACCCTTGCAGTAGCTAGCACCATAGAAAGAATGTCACATGAGGTTGTTCCTCTCATTATATTCAGTAAACCAGAAATCAATTTTTAGTTATTTGTTAACCCATTCCTTCCTAACTTTTTGGGGAATTTTTAATTATATATTATAAGGATGACCTGTACAGTGGAGACAACCCCTATTTTTTGGAAAAGTTGTTTAATGTTGTTTTAGTCTCTGCTTTGGACTGAATAATTCTTGATTAACTATTCTTGTAAAATGAATTTTACAGAAACAACTTGCCAGTGTTTTTTGAAACATTCCTGACATGAATCAAGGAAAATTTTGTTATAATGGCAGAGCTTTCAGTTTGGTTGTGTTGAGTTACTGGAATCCCCAGCCTAGGAACAGCAGTTTATGGTTTTTGTCTCTGTAGGTTTGGTTCTCTAATCGCCGAGCTAAATGGCGAAAAACTGAGCAAGAGAAACCAGGTATGACCCCAGAAAGTATTCCAAATCTGGCAACCTCGACGAACCTAGTCCAAGTTGGCAACGGTTATCCTGCAGTTACTGTGAACAGTCCATTAGCTGTCACCCCAGTGACTGCTATAGACTCTGCAACAGTACAAGCCTCGTTCCCGCCCTCTAGCGAGGTAAGTCGAAAAATGCCAATGTTAAAAGACTACTCTCACTGCAGGAGGATTAGGGTGCATTTTTTGGTGAAATCCCAAGAGAGATTCTAAATGAATCCAAACCAATACATACATGTGACAAGAATACAATGGATTAATCTGAATCGGGACCCTCAGGATTTGCCGGTTTTATTTTATTTTTTTTTGAAATGTTTGAAAAATAAAATGTTGCAAGCAGTCTTCACCTTAAGATAATGTCTGCCATCTTGAATGAACTAATCCCTCTTTGCATTTTGTGTTTTTTCACCAAAGGAATCAGCTTTGCAGTTAATCCCTTTTTGAATTTTTTTTGTTTCTCTCTCAAAAAAGAATATATAACCTCTTGTAATATCCATTTTTCGGTCGTCTGGGATAGTCTGTGTAGCATGTGCTTTTAGCAAGCAAATGAGCAAGCACCATTCTAGGCAAGCAGACCACAGATGAGTGAAATGGGTGATTTTCTCAATGTTTTCCCCTCCTTTCATTTTATTCACAATTTCCTTCACATAGTTTTTGCTTTAGTAATTAGATCGATCAGTACAAGGACAAACAGAAATGGCCAGACCCCATCCTTTTTACCACCCTTCACCCCAAAAAATCACCAGCTACATAGACTTGTTATTTCTTTTTTGACTGTTATCCACTTTAAAAAGCTGTATGTTGTAATAAATAAAGTGTTATGTAAATATATGTAATACTACAGTCATAATAGTAAGCTCTAAATACAATAATTAATTAGTAAATGGTAATTATTACTGGTTAATAATTGTTAACTGCATGTATCAATATTGGAGCTCTTACTAACAGCTAATTAACACACTAATATGCCAATCTATGATTTCTTAATTAAAAGATCTTCAAGTCATTCTTTTATAACCCTTGCACTGTGGCAGCACACTTTGTGTAGCAAATTGCACTTTCAAAGTTGTGCACATTTAATGTACCAAAAGAGCACTGAAATTGCTCTTTGTTGCCTGAAATATGTTTTATTGCCACTTTGCAGTTCTTTCAGGACCCAATGTTGCCTAACACTTGGCTAAGGTCACCTGGCGCACAACGCAATGTAAGCATTCATCTAGAACGTTAACATATACTAACATTAATTAACTGACATTGATGGCTTGTTAATACAGTATAACATGTTTGTAATATGCTGGAAGTAACAACTATCTTAACCATATATATTTGTTTTAATGTTTAACACTTGGGTTTTTGAAGAAATACTAGCTAGCACTATCTCTTTTGTGAAGTAACATTATCATATAATGTAACTAACAGGTTATTGCAGTAAATTTAAAAATTCATTCTGCTTGCCTTCAACAGCATTGAAATGAATGATGATTTTGTTCCACTTTTAGAACAGGCTAATGAAATCCTATAAAGTGACAGTTCACTTTGCTTAACTTGAAGAGTATGGTTATTGGTTGGTGTTCTTCACTCCCACCTTCATACTAGATGTTTCACCCACTGCATCTAACAACAGTCACTTTGAAACACATATAATACAGCTCCATGTGAATAATGCGAAGCTGTTAGTTTGGTAAATATTTTTGTATGCCTGCAGCTTATACCTGCTTTTTGTGGGGGGAGGTGTAAGAAGTTGCTCTTGAACATTGATGTTACATTGTTTAGGGATATCGGCACTCAAGGTTTTTTATTGATTTTTTTATAGCCTGTTCAGGTCAAGGCTGAGTTAACGGAACTAAAGCCAGTAGGCGAAACAACCATCAACATGCATCCAATGTCAATACCAAACAGCCATCCACAGAGCCAGCAACCAATGAGTTGGCCACCCGCGCACCAGAACACAACCTACATTGCTATTCCCACAAGCACTGTCATGCCTCCTCCACAAAACATGCAGAACCAGGGTATGCCAGTACACGGCTCTCTAGCTATCAGTTCTGCCAATACACCCTCTCCAACACAGTCGAGGCCAAACAGTGATCACTCAACACCATCGACTCCAGTCACTGCTTCACCTACGACAACAACTCGTAAGTTTAAATTCTCCTTTTAGTGAAGGAGGCTGAAATCTGATATCCCACTAGGACATCACTTATCTTTAATTTCTGTAATGCTATGGGGGCTTTTGACTTCCTCTTGATCAATCAGTCCATCACTTGATTGATTAGATGATAAGTAGATCTAGGCTGATTAGCTGGCACTTGTTAAAACAGCTGAGTTGTCATGAGCAAGTTGAGTTTCTTACTCAAAAAGATGCTTCTTTCACTCTAACATCTGCAATCAGTTCGACCTTCATGATCATTTTTGATGGAAAAAGAATTTAAAATGCCTTCTCTAAATCATCAATCAATTACAAGTCAGACACCCTAACTGCTGAGCCTTTTTGTCACAAGTATTGTCGGGCTAGACTATTTCCTAAAACTGATTTGAAGTTTTAAGAAGTTTTTCTTAATTGATGAAAGCTGAGATGAAGTCAAATAATATTGAGTTTATTCTTCATTTTGTAGATCCAGATTCCATGCAAGTGTCATCTCCACCAGCGGCAAACACTGCGCCAGGATACGCTCTGCCGCCTGTGAGTACACTCACTAAGGGAGGAACTCTGGGAAATGAGATTCCTGGACAATTCCAAGGAACTTATGCACAGATGCCATCGGCAGCGTATACAAGTGAGCAATGGATTCCCTACCCCCCTCAGGGGTTTCTTGGAGGGCGGCCGGCAGTGTTTGTCCCAGCAAACTATATGTGAGTTTCTCCCTTATTAATCCTAGAATTGAAACCCTTTGTAGCATTTCTATTGTCAGTGGTTGCCATCTTCATTGCAAGTCACCTCAACATTTCTGTGCAAGTTTGAAACAAGAGTCATAGTAATGGAATAATGGACAAACTCATGCCCTACTCTCATGCTAGACTGTAGCTATCTTGTTATGATATTATTTTGAAATCAATATTTTGCGTTTTTGAACCAATGTTGAATTATTGTGGCTAGTCTTCTTAATTTTTGTTAAAAACATCACCATGCATAACATGGTCATGCAAACTTGTAAGTTTGCTTATTGGTGAGCAGAGAGTGTGATAGACCACTAACCTAAGGCCTTTCAAAAAAGGCTCAGACACTTAAGTTTCTTTTTTATCCTTCATTTAGGACAGCCCCTCCAGCGCGAATGGCACCTCCAGCTAAACTAAGTACTACAGCCTAAATCTGTGGGTCCGTCTATGCAGCACAACTGGTTGCCAGGCAACAATGTAAATCAGTTCAATTACACACTTACAAAAGAATTTATACACTGTTAACACATATTCAGTAATATCTATATAGCTCAAGTTATCCTGTTGGGCGAAAGCAGCAAGGAATGTACTCAAGAAGCTTAAGAGTTGTTACACTACTATTGCCCATTCTTATATACACAGCTATAGAATCGTAAAAAAGGACTTTATACAAATAGATAAAGCACAATTTTTTCACTCAAATATTCAAGATAATAACCATTTAACTTTAGGGTTTGTAAGAGACTGAAAGATAGGACCCACAGTTGTCATTGTAGCAGAACTAGTTTGTCTAAATCTTGTATCTAGACAAACTTGATAGGATAGCTCTTACCTCATTTAAGCTCTCGTGAATCGATGTTGAAGCATGTTCTTTTCACCCAGGCATTAGTTTGTTCAGATGTTATTATATTTCATAGTTTAGAACCTCAAAGGTTTCCTCTCCTTCTTTTCGTTTGTGTTGAGTTTTACCTGAGTGACAAATATTTCAAAAAAAGAACACTGGAAAGTTTTTGATACAACTTTTGTAAATTGGGAAAGAAAACTTTGAACTGAACTAAATATTCACCAATCGCTCTGCCAAATTGTTTAGCAGTTTTTAATCAAGATTGTGTGACAAGAAAACAATTTGCTTCTTACAAATTTTTAATGTTTGTTGTGGAATTGGAATAAATAGGTGTGAATTAACAATAATTGTAATTTGAACAGGGAGAGTATTTTTCAGTTCCTGCTAGTCAAGCTCAATTACATTTGGTTGTTTCTCGACAGCCATCAATGTCTCCAGTACTATATATAGTATCTAAGACTTGCATGAGAAAACAATTTTGCCTAAACCTAGCAACAGTAAGCTTAGCTTTGGCACTAAAATTAGATGTTTGAAAATGGCAAAAGAATTTGATTTGCAATATATATATATTTTTCACATTTCATACCAAAATACAGAAGTGGATGCTGTGAGGGGTGAATCTCTCAAACAGTCCAGTTTTGACGGCATAGTTTTATAAAAGCACTATTTTAATACTGTTGTATATATATTCTCGTTAATTTACAATGTATTTTTGCATATAACTAAGTTGCACTCAATAGAATATTTTTTTACTTGGTAAACGAGTGCAGCCTGATTGAGTAGTTGACAATGGTTCATTCTTGCAGATTAAATGTATGCAGTTTATGTACCGAATTCCAAAGTGCACATTTAAATATAATCAATTTTCAACAAGCAAAGAAAAAAGCTTCTTGTTCAATTTTATTAACTTAGTAAATCAACAAGTGAACGTGTTACATTTGAAGACCGATGCTTTTAAAAACTTCTGTTTCTCACTTTCTTTGTCAGTTTTTTACTTTTTTTACCAGCCTCGGGTTTACTGAAACCTTATGTTCATTTTGCTTTCTTTTCATCTATGTATTTTCAGACTAACAAAGAACTAGGAAATCGGTGCATTAAGGAAACCGTATCCTGTACATTTTAACCCTTGTCTCTGTTTTGCACAAAGCAACAATAAGTTTATCTTGTACTCAGTGGTATATTTTTCTAAGAGGTTCGCAATATGAACCAAGAGATAAGTTTTGGTAGTTACAAAGAGTTGTATTTTTGTTTTAAAAGAAGCTGTTTGCGCTAAAATCTGGCGCATGTCTTCACAGGCCGTATGTACGTACATCCCATGCATCTTGCACTGTGTATGTATTTATAAATGTTAAACCGGTATTTAAACAGAGTCGCTGTCCATGCACTTAGTGTTAGACTTGTCACTTTGTACCGGTCACTGTCACAGTTGCCCAAATAAAGGTTTGTAGTTTGAAATTAAGTGAATCTTGATTTTGGTTTTGTAATGGAGGAAGTGGCTTTCCAAATATGTGTTCTGAAAACATTGTTTGAGCTATATTTAGTTTTCACAACTGGTTGAGTTAGGGGAGGGGGGTTGGTCACATGCTTTGATATCGCATGATTCTTTATCCTACCCCACCTCCTCCTACCTGCTCCACTCCCCCTTCTCCCCACAGCTCTCCCCCAACCCTCTCTTCCCACTCCTCTCCGCCCTACCGCCTCCTATTCTCTTTTTTCTTCATCCTCTCCCCCCCCAGCCTCCATTGCACTTCGTCTCCTTGCCACCCTCTCATCCTCGCGTTCTTTCTGCTCCTCTCTCAGCTTCTTCCTCCCTGTTCTCCCCCCTACCACCCAATCCTCCCTGCTTCTTCCTCTTGCCAATGCTGCCTTCCCTCCCTGCCTGCTCCTCTCCATCTTTTTGCTTCCACCTCTCCCCCACCGCCTTGCTCCTCCCGTTTTCTTGCCCCAGCTCTCCCCACTTCCTCCTCCTCCCAGCTCTGTCCAACCTCCCCCTCCTGCCCCCTCCTCTCCGCTCCTTTTCCCCCATCGCCTCATCTGGCTTTCTCCTTTTCCCAGCCTTCTCGTCCCAGCTCCCTTTTCCTCCTCCTCCCTACCATCCCAACCTCCCCCCACCCCCACCATCCCGGTCC
>JANVCF010229930.1:0-16559 GCA_025388745.1 Hydrozoanthus gracilis
TTTTGGCTTGGATCCAGACTTTATGATCCAAGCCAAAATTACAAAGATTTGTATGGGGTAATTATATATTCACCTGCTCATATCTCAGCCGCTTTTACACCGATTTTCAAGAAATTTGAAATTTAAGCCTCTTTTCAGACATTGTACACAAATTTGGAATCAAAATGTAATAAACAAAAAATAATGATATTTGTGACATCACACTTCAGTACTCTATTCTGTGAAAGTTTTATTTCACACAATTTGCACATATGTGAAAACTTTCACAAAGGTTTCACACCTGTTTCACACAATGCCTCCTCATAGTGTTCGGAGCTCCACTCAGCTCTTCACTTAATCAGTTAAAATGATTTCAACTACACTTATATTTAAGTTTGTAGCCAACTTGGCTGCAACTGCCAATCAGAAGTTAACTGGCTGCTTTTCCTCACAGGCAGGGGTATGCTAAGCAAAGTCACACTCCTTTCCTGTTAATTGATGGTATTTGCACAACCCTTCCCTTGCCACTTTGCAGCTAATCTCTTAATCTTAGCATTAACACAATAATTACAATAATAATCAATTAATCTACTTACCTCTTTTTTGAAGCCAACCTTCCCTAATAATACTCGACCCAGGCAATGGCGCTGATACAGACATGGTTCTTGATAAATTTAGATCTGGAGTTTAACATCAAAATACAGTCATTCTCTTGTTAGCAAACCTGATTTGAACAAGTTAATTAACTGATAACATCATCAACAACAACTGAATCACTAAACAAATAACAAGTTTAACATCTCAAAAAAATCAAGAGCTACAAATATTTGACTTTATGATAGATTTAACAGTAAGTTTAACATGAACATAACTTTTTAACAATTGAAGTGAAGTTTAGGTCTGAAACCATCATTAATTAGTGTCATGGTTTCATGTCTGAGTTGTGTTGTGCATTTACTCCATTTTGTAATCATTGGGCTGTGTAATTTCAACCAAATTGACCTCACTTTCAACTCAGTTTTTCCAAAACATCCATTGTTTCCTTGATACCTGTATAAATAGCATAATTTATTACCAAGTTAAGAGACAGCTTTAGGCTCTTCGAAGCATTTATAAAGATCTATTTATATCAAAAAGTGCTACAACAAATTATAACTTGGAGCCACATTTATTTAAAAGTGGCTATTTTTTGTTGAAGATAAAACATTTAAAAGTGCGTCAGGCTTAGTAAACTGTTTTATTTATTTATAGGCAACTTACACTAAATAAATGCATCATTTTACAACAAGCTACCAAAATAGTTTATATATTCAATTAAGTAAATTTTCCAAGGCTTTAATTCCAACATTAAAATCAAATCATAAAAATACAATTTTACCAACATTTTATGTTAAGAATCCAATAATATTATTATTAATGAATCACTCTAGGGCTTATGGAACAACAAAAGTCTAATTCACAATTCAAAATCTATTTTAAACTTTTCAGCTTTGTCATAGCAGGTAAAAGCACAATTTTTACCAAAAAACAAATGAAGTCTTTCACAATGGTTATCATATGCAGCTGGTATATAGCCTCTCTAACTATAGGGTAGCTAGAGAGTATGTGATACAAGTTTCTTCTAATTGAATATATACCTAGAAAATAATTAAATTAACCTAATTGGTATAGTAGAAAACTTGTGTGCCAAAATGTAATCTGCAATTTCAGTATATTCTGTAAATAATTTTCTGCCTCACTCCACACAGAGCCTCGTTATATTCATGATAATATCAGGATAAAATCTTATTTCACAGATCACTGGTATGCAGTACTAGCTAGTACCGAGTACACAAAACGAACCAATATTTTTACATATTACATCAACTATATAGATCAAATATTATGGATGCAAAATACTTGAATTTTGAACTCAGTAATCATAACTTCACAGATAAACAGAACAAATTTACATGCTGCCATTTTCATTCATCGTTGTCACCAATACTAATTATTATTAGCATTATCTACAAAGATTTTTGGATTACGGAATATTGAGAAACATTATTAATCCAATAAGTCGTGCCTAACCAAAGGCAAAGGCGTAATAGTAAAGAGTTTAAAACTAGACGTCAACAGATTATATTTGACGAAAGATTCAAATTCATACGTAATAACAGCGTCTAATATCTGATGACGACAAAACCAGAATTAAACTCTTCGGCTGACAAGAAACTTTTCCTGGAAATTGTTTCAGAGTCGCGGTGTAAACGACTCTCAAAGTACTCACTTCCGAACTGGCTGATTTAATTCTTGCATACTTCCTTTGAATTATGATAAACAAGCATCAACACTACAGAATGTAGGAAGCAAGAACTCGTTTGACCGTTTTGTTCTATGAAGAAAAATCAAAACGTTCCACGCTTTTTTATTTTCCACATAGAAGTTTCTGCGAACTTCTACTTGACCAGCATGATGTCAAAATACACGAAAACTAAACTCAATCATCTATGTGCCACTGAGTGACTGACAAAATATGCATACATCAAAACTGAACGTACATGCGGAAATGACATTTGAAAGAGCAAGTTTCGATTATCAAACGAATTAAAATGAAATTCTAAATACCTCAGGATTAAAAAAAATTAAATCCACAGCGAATGGTTCTGTTGGTGAATCGAAACACTAGCGCCAATAGGACAAATCGAAGCTGGTTCTAATCATGCAAGCAGAACAGGACTTGAAATAGCGCGAGAAAAACGAAATGCATACAAACAAATAACTTGGTATCACTTTTCTATGAAACAATAATTTTGCATTAACAAAAATATTTCACTTCAACGGCTGTCTCAGTAATTCCATTTACGTTATTAACCTAAAGCATTAATAACAAACTTGTTACTTTGTAGAACAAATCCCAGAAATCCGACTCGACAAATCAAAGAACACAGCGGTCCGTACGTCAGTCATTCCAACACTCCCACGAAACGCTCCAGCGCTCTTTTCGCCAAATAAAAAGAGCTCTAAAACTACAGAGACATACCTTGGGAAACAAGTCTTGCCACAGAAGGCTTTCAGAGAGTAGTACCTTCTCTTTCCGAACGAATAAATCCCTGTTACCCGAGGCGTGAACTTTAAGATATGCGATCGCTGTTCTTTTTCTCCATCAGGTTGGCTCATCCCCAGACCTCTATTTCCTGTTTGCGATCAAATACGAATTAGTTCCGGATCGAAATGTATCCCTTTCAGTGTTTACGTTCCCTTTACTGCTAAGCGTTTTTACCAAACAGGAACAGCACAAAACAAACCTCAAAAGGCGTTATGGTGAACATAAACATACAACGATACCACACTAAATAAGAAATAAAACAACATTGCTTACTTTTGATAGACAGGAAGTGGGAAGTAAATTCGCAATAACGAATCAAAATCGTTTTCTATACATGTAACAATATAGCCTTGTAATGTTGTATACTATACGATGCCGGTCTAATGCTAAATGATTGAGCCCGTTTATACGCTAATGTTCGATGTTCCATATCATCAGGAAAATGCTAGAATCTCGTGCCAAAATCAATGAGTGACGACTTAATTTGAAAAATCGGACTCATAATAAAACTCAAATAATCGTTAGGCAAGTTAGTTCTTGTTCACATCTTTTTGAAAGTTCTGACCCAGCTCCCTACGACCCCTCCCACCTCACGGACAAGTTGACACTTCTTATTATAGTTTGGAGAATGGAGTTTATAGTTCTTAAATATTTCGAGGGTTCCAGTCTGAAACTTTCGAATCACGGCAGGTAGGAGTGGTCAATAGGTGACGCTGTTGTTTTACACGGCTTACAAAACAACGTTATCAAGCCTCTCGAGTTATTCTCGGCGGCAATCATTAGACAATTGCCTGAAGATTGCGACTGCACCGAGCATGAAACTCGAGTAACTGTTTTAAAAACCTTTTTGTAAAAGAACAACATCGAGCACTTTTTACCTCCTAAGATTTTTTAAACCAACATCGAAATGTTTTTCTCATACTTTGGGCCTTGGGGGGTTTTTTTCAGCCCCAACGTTCTCAGAAAAGGTTTCGCTACTAGAATAATAGCCCGTCATCTCACGAAAATGCTGTAGCGTTTTCCAGGTACGGTAAGATCATAAATTGAAATGCACAGAAGACTACTACTCCAATTTTGTTTGAAAGGGAGCACGTTCCAGGTGTTGTTTGTCGAAGCTATGACTAGTCATTCTCTAGTCTACGTCCGTGTTCAGTTTTTGATTTGTGACGAAAACCCGGAAGCGATTTATTAAGAGGTCAAGTTCATAATAGGAAAACAAACTTTTTTCCTTTTTTGAACAAGTCGATTTGCATCAAGGAAGTACAAGAAATTCGATATTGCACTGAATTGTTTACCGTGTGTACGTACGTAACGATTGGCGTTTTAACTATTTTCAGAACCTTCTGACTCGTCATTGAATCAAATAAAACTTAAATATAGATCAACTGGGGAATCACCTTTCTGCCCAAAGTTTTCAGCTGCCGTCATTTTGAAAATAAAATGACCAAATTTGGTTATTGAATGTATCTCGACTCTCATCATGTCAATTTTCAAACAATTTCGCTACAAAGCAGATTGCGTCAGCGAAGAAGAAGTTGTTCTGCAAAGACGAACTTTTATATTGGTACCCGTCTCAAATAAAAGCCCCCTGACGATATTTTTAAGAATAATGTAAATGCACTGGCATGGTAGCGTTTGGCTTTCGAAAATGGTGGTGGAGTTTGGGCTACACGCTCTGCGACACACCTCCCAGAGGACCCGTGAACATGCTGCCTTGAGAAATGTTTGGAAATTCGTTAACATAAGAAATGCTTGAAATACTTATGATTTGATTCATAGGCAACGTGTAGTAACCATTGGCCTTTGGTACACGCAGGAGTAAATCCCGGGGTGGGGGGGAAGTACCCCCTTATATCGGTTATACAGAGACGTGCCGCTTGAACAGAGTATGGTTTTTGAGCTTCCCTTTATCCTTCGGCTGACTAGATTTGAGATAATGTTGTCCTAAACAGGATAGCTAGTTTCTGCACTCTTGGTTCCGGTTCTAGCACTGGCGATAAGAGGTGACGAGTTTATAGTAAGCCCCAGATCCAAGCGATCTTTGTGACTTTTTGAAGGCGCTTACTAGATAGTAACGTGATACAATAACCTAAAGTAAACTGTTTACGAAAGTCCTCAAGTGGTCAGCTATGACTGGAACTGTCAAGGTCTTTCTTCCCCCTTGTATAAACTTCTTTATCTATGTAAAGCAATATAACGTTTTACTCAAGCCGGAGCAAACGGTGTGCGAGGTTCGTGGGAGGTCAAGTCTTTTCAGACCTGATTGTTGACGGTAAGCCCACCCAAAAAATTTAAAACCGAAGGTATGCTTTATCATAAACAAACGCAACTACGAACGAATTTCGCAACTGCTGTTTTTGTTCCTGTAAATTAACAAATAGTTAATATTGACCAAAAACTGATGTTAGCCTAAACAGGGTTATTAAAAGAAAAGGTTGTCCTATACAGGATCTCTAGGATCTACATTTTGTGGTCGGATTTGTCCCAAACACGGGGTCAGGTTTCCAAACCCCCGGGTCGCAGACAAACACATACTATGTGAATGCTTCACTCTATAGAGACAAAAATTATATGCGAATTTTACTTATACATACAGACACTACAACGGCGAGGTGAGGTCCGTCTGTATTATATACTATATACAGACCGAGCTACCACTCCGTTGTGAGGTGAGGTCCGTCAGACCGAGCTACCTCGCCGTTGTTCGGAAATGAACAACGACGAGGTGATGTCCATCTGTATTATATACAAAATTTCAAATCACTTTTTGTTTGTTTTAAACATCTTATTAAATTCACATAATATTTTTGTATCTATATAGTGAAATATTCACATAATATGCGAATGTGTGTATTCCCAAAACCCCGCATACCCAAAGGCCAAACTAGTCTCAAGTAGCCCCGTAACAACGTGTTCTACTCTCTAACTGCTTTTAATTAGCTGACTTTGTACTTGCATGTGTGGCAAAGGATGTCAGTCTGGAAGGACTTTCAGATATAAAAAATCAAACCCACCCGGTTCGAAAGTGCACAAATTAAAATTTTTTTTACAGTAGTAGTAACCGGAAGTAAGAAACGAGCGAACTGACTGCTGGGAGTTTTCCGGAAACATATGTTCATGATGGCGGATGAAAACGAAACGCACAACAGAAAACGCTACAACAGGGTTAAATGGACAGTTTATACTTCTCTGTTCGTTGGCTACTCAGCTTACTATTTCACTCGGAAATCCTACACGTTTGCTATGCCTTCATTATTACGAGAGCTGAATCTAAAGAAAAGTCAACTGGGGATCACAACAAGCGGGTTTGCTTTCTGTTATGGGATTAGTAAGTTTGCAGGCGGCGTTCTGTCAGATCGTGTTAACGCCAGAGAGTTATTCATTTCAGGACTACTTTTAAGTGGAATTATCAACATTGCCATCGGATTTTCCAGCAGTGTCTGGGTATTGACAGCGTTGTGGAGTGTCAATGGAATTGTACAAGGCTGCGGATGGCCTCCTTGTACTAAACTCTTGAGAGTGTGGTTTGTTCCGACACAAGTAAGTTGACAAACACTGTTTTGATAACCAAAGAACTTCAATGCTTGAAGACTTGGTACATCGTTTCTAGTAAAAATACTTTAAAACAATAGTTTGTTTGGTTAAACGATCATCATTTAACTAATAATTAAACTGAAGTTTGAAGCAGAAAAAAAAGATGAATTATTTTTGTGTTTACATTCAACGAGTAATGTTACTTAAGCGTCAATAAAGGGCTTGTGGTTAGCTATGTAATTTCATATGTCAGCTAACATAAGTATATATGAACATTTTATAATGATATATGCTAATAGCTAAGGTAAATACTTCGGTAGGAGATCAGAGGCTTCAGAACAATGAACTTCATTTAATTCCTCCCACTGAATTTGAGGCTGGTAACTTCGAATGGACTTATAGAAATTGTCACATTTATTCTCTATTGTGATTGGATTTATAGCTAAAAAGATGTTAATGTAGTTTTGTTTCAAGCAAAGTAATAGCTTTCTATATAACAGTTATATAATTATTTTTCGCCACAGGTTGGAACATTATGGAGTCTTCTCACTGCTGGCTGTAACCTAGCAACCAGTTTGTCACCATTGCTGACTGCATACCTAACTACCAACTATGGCTGGGCATCAGCCTTTACTTTCCCTGGAGTTGGAGTTAGCATAGCTTCAGCAGTGCTTTACTTTTCCATTTTTAACTCACCTGCTGAATTAAACTTAACACCTCCCAAAAATATTAGCACAGAAAATTTAAGCAAAAGACAAAAATCCCCAGTGAAGAAAGAAACACTCATAGCTCTTTTATTGAGCCCATTCTTGTGGGTTTTATGTGTCAACAATATGATAACATTGTTCATAAAAGCTGGTGTAGCTGACTGGGGACAATTGTACTTAATGCAAGGGAAAGGCAAATCACAGTATGACGGTAAGTTGAAAATAATGGGACAAACGTGACAAAAGGTAGGGTCACAACATCCTACGGTAGTTTACCAAATTAAAGAAAAATTCTGAACTGCTCTGAGCGGGAATTTACCCTTGGAATGCTAATCCATGGCCATCAATAAACTACAGCATGTAAGAGTTTAACTTCTTTATAGATTACCATAAATGCCTAGGGGCATATGTTTTCTAATTAAGGCAAAGTTAAACTTTAGTTTCATAAAAAAATTATTCCATGATCAGTTATAATGGATTAACTATATCTGTTTGCATGTTAGAAATTTATACATATATCCAAGAGATGATGTTAATCCTACCTGATTGAAAAATTTTAAACAACTCTTTTACAGCTGGACTAGCAATAAGTATGGTTGAAATTGGTGGTCTTGCAGGAAGCTTGTGTTCAGGTTATATAACAGACAAGATGGTTGAAAAGGTTAGTGTTCTTCTAATAGGTTTGAAGTTCTTTGACTTTTAATATTATCATCTTGAGAAAGTTGAGTAAGTTTCCAAAGTGTTAAAAGGGTGAGAGTCACTAATTCCCCCTGGATGAGAAACTCACAGAAAACCTCCAGCATAAACCAATTCTCCTAGGTACAGTTGGTCAATTTGTGTTTAAATATTCTCAGTATTGGGGGGGGGAGGGGGGTTAAAAGGATAGAGATGACTGTCAGAAAAGTCCCCAAAACACCCTAAAAATTTCAGAGCATAAGAATTTTCTTCTTGGTTTAAAGATTACCATAAAAAATACCAAGTGAAGGCTAATCGTTTTCCCTGGATAGCTATCAGGTTGGTGCTATTTCCCTCCTGAAGGCGTGCACATAATAGGGCATTCCCAAAAGGTACCCCAGGACTCTCAGGTGCCAGGAGGCTTATTAGTTTTATATTTTTGCTCAAGTCCCCAGGGCTTGATAGGAACCCCCATTTGTTAATTTTTCAAGTTCTGGTATAGTCATCAAGTGGACAAAATTACAAGATATAAATTTTCAGATGTGTCTGTTTGGTGTTCATGTTACCCTTTTTTGGTTGGAATTATAACACGGCCTGACAACAAGAATCTAAAATTAAGAATAATTGTAATAAATTTATCCATGTCTTTGCTAATCTCTGTCTTGTTTTAGAATTTTTAGAATTTTCTTACCCCTACCCTGTTTATTTGGACCCACTGTACTTTCAAACTTTTAACATGTTTCTCATCACCCCCCCCCCCCCCAAAAAAAAAATTCATTTGGCCCTAAGGGTAAGCTTCTAAACAAATAGTTTAATCAAGAGCTACATCAATTGTGATAGCAGTTCAGATGTAAACTACTATTTCTTTCTTAAAGTCCTTTGTAAAATGTAGAAGTGTAGGTCAATAATTGTTGTTGTAAGTTGTCATTGTCTTCTTCCAAGTTCCACTATGCTGGTTTGTTTGCAGTATGGCGTGTCAACCAAGTCCAGTCCCCGTATGCCTCCTCTTCTTGTGTTTGTGTTACTACATTGTGTGTTTTTGTACATGCTTCATTCATTTGTAACTGCTTCTACATCAATGGTGAGTACCTATTAATGTTCTTGAGTGAGCACTATTGGTCGATTTCCCTCTGGCCAGGGAGTTCGAAAAAGGCAATGCTTTGGAATAGGGTCCATTACACCCATTCCCTCTTCTAAAAAACTAAGTGTGCTCATAAATTGATATGTTGTGTCACAATGTTGTTTATTATAGATTGTCATTTTTTATGCAATGTTGTAATTTTCTAAGTGATTAGCTTGTCTTCTGTTAGTATTCACAGTCACCCAATTAAGCTTCTTTATATACTGAAAGTCTTAAGACATGTAACATAACTATTCCATGGCATATCCTTCTCAAAGCTTTGCACATTTACTGGTACTATATTGTTACTGAAAAACTAGCTACAAGTGATACCTCTAGGTTTACAAAACTGGTGATTTGGGGTGATCTTGTATTTTGGGAGAGTGTTTTTGGATATCTGATAACACAAATTAAAATGTAAACCATCATTTGAAAGACCATATTTAAATTGTAGTGGTTGGTTTGTTCCATTGTTTTTGGTATTGGCTTCTCCCTTTATGGACCAATTAACATCTACGGTGTACTAGCAGTGGAGAATGGCCCCCCAGGACTGTCTGGAACCTCTCATGCTATTGTAGCACTGGCAGGCAATGGTAAGTCTTAGACTGGAGGGAAAACTTATTGTACATTGGTAGTCACAACTCTAGAAATTAATGTCAGATAGAGATGGTACCAAACAAGTTCAGAAATTATTCTTGCTCGCACTTAGGGAGTCTTTTGTAAATTGAGTAAGGATTTATGAAGGGTACAATAGCCACTGGCATTTTTCCCTGGATAGCTGGTGGATCAACCCTAAGTCCCCCATTTTGTACTGAACATGATATGCTGTGAATGAATGCACATACAAGTAACAGGACATTGCCTATTTGACTTTTGTCTTAACTTCCTGTTCAGTACACACATTTGCTAAAACAAGGTACTGCAAGCAATTTAATAGCCTTTTATTTTTCAACCCTAAAAAGTACCAGGCTCCTTGTTTAACACAGGATTTTTTTAACAACCCCTAAAAATATACTGGACACAGGCTTCCCAATACTAGCCCGCTGGCAGCCAAATGAGCGGCCTCTTTCAAAGATTTCGATCCCTCTAGTAAAAGTTGCAAAACCATTAACACAGAAGAAAATTAATCTTTCCCAAAAAGTGGGGTTTGTAAGGCACACTGGGCTTCAGGAACCCTTTGTATAACAGGAGTACAGTTAATCTTGTTCCTTTGGAATTCTGTTGCTTACATTGAAGCTTTAACCTTCTCCTCTGGGACATTTTTGAGAACCCTGTGGACAACTTAAATCCCTCAAAAGCACGAAGGTCATACCAACCACTTTAACATAGGAAGTTTCCCCTCTCATGTTAATTCATAGAATTTGTCTTTATTTTAATTTTAATGTTTTTTAATTTTAGCTGGAGCAGTTATGGCTGGGTATCCTCTAGCCGCTGTTAGTAAGCAGTTCAGCTGGGGAGCAGTGTTTAACGTCCTGCAGATCGCCAGCATGGTTTCCTTTATACTCCTTGTCATGTTTAGGAATGTAAACAAACAAATGGTTGACTCATCAAAGCTTAAGTAGCAAAACTCATTTGAAGCTAATCTCAAGCTTCAGGTTGAAGTCCAGCCCGCCTCCTACAAGGGGGTTGGGGGGGCCTAACTAAAACAAGGGAGGGAGGTGACATACTCAATATGGGTGCATAAATAAATTTTTAAAATGATGACCATTAGAGAAAATGAGGAGATAGAGAGGGATGATAGGGGCAAAGGCTAGGATATGTCAATCCCTCTAAAGTTACTTTTATTTTAAGAAAGTTTGTTTTCTTTTGAGTGAAACTTCTTTTTGGAAGTCGCTTTCCTCAACAATACTTACCCACTGCTCTCCACCATATATTTCCTTTTACATGACACTCATCAAGGTTAGCCTTAACAACGTTGCTCGGAAATCATGCTTCTGTTCTGGGGCCAATTTATAAATAACTTTAATGGAATTGGCATATCTCTTGTGAGGACTTGGAGTACCCCTCTCTGCTCCTTAATTTTCTCTTGTGATGACTTATTGGTTATCATCAGCAGATTAAATTATTTAATTGCTTCAAAATGTTGTCAAAAAACTATTTAAAACATGTTGACAGTGGCAGCATGCACACCCATACTCCAAGGGAAATAGAGGGGATACAGGCACAATTCACACAAAATAAAGAGAGCCAATTAGGAAATCACAGTTTTTCACATGCCACATTTAATCCATTGAGCACAGATAATGAAGAAAAGTTTACCAAAAGTTACTCATCACAGATAATAAACATTCCCAATCATGCACCATGAGAAACTCCCTGTACCCCCTTCTTACAGCTGATTAACAGTTTTCCTGTATTAGTCTACCTTCTTTATTACTCCAAAGCCCCCCAACCCCTTTTCAAGATTCAATGCACTTTATATAACTTAGAGCGCTTAAAAGAAAAGTTTATGGATTGCTAACTTCAAGGTATAGATTTTTAGATGAGAATGAAAATAATATTACTAAAATATCACTAACAGTATTTAAGTGAGCTAATCTATTTTATTATGTATGTTTGAGGATTTAAATTACACTAATATATATGTTAAAAAGGAGTCTTTATAAAGTAACTTAAGAAATAAAAATCATACATTATTGAGATATTCACTTTGAGAGAGTAGATGAAACAATATTTATTTTTAATTAACTTTTAGAGAAAGGCCTACAGTATTTTTAGTTTACCTTTTACGTTATTGCATAATATAGTTGATTGTTTTTACCAAGTTACTTGGGTAATAATTTATTGCAATAAAAATATAAATTTATTACTATCAAAGCTAGTAACTAGCTTTTGTGTTTCAGAAATTACTATAAGAATGAAACATACATAACACGCTTATATTATACGACATATGGTTTCTCCATGACAGCAACGCTAATATTTGTCTTTTAAAATTCAATACAGTTCATTGACATTGGACCACAATACCTCGATTTAAAGATACTAAAGCTTAACTTATGACGTTATGTATAAAAAAAATTCTGAGCAGATTCAGTAACAACCGACAATTCTAAAGCAAAATTTGAAAAAAATATCAGTATTCAAAATATTTGCGTAATTCATTTCATTAAAACAAACTACTAAGTTGGAATTGAAAAATTAACTCACCATCACCTTTCATTGAGTCTGCGACGATACTTCATTGTAGCACATATGTAGACCGACGATACTTCATTGTATCACATATGTAGACCGCACCAATGTAATCAACACCACAAAAAGGCTTTATATCCATATTCGGGTATTTTTGGCGGGAAAGTTTCGTGACGCGCAAAACATTTTTCCTGCTAGCAACCTCCATGAAGATCCCGAGGTTATTCTGATTTGTTTGGTTGAAGTTCGCAATGGAACACATTTTCAACCTCAACGGTTAAAACGTTTTCAACCAGGGAGCAGAGTTGGTTGAAAAGGTTGATCAACGGCATCAACCAAACCAACCGAAAACGGGTTTTCCCAATAGAACACGCAAAAAAAAATCAACCAACCAAAAACGGTTGGCCACGATAGAACACGACCTAAAGGCTAAAACATCAAATAGCGAGTGGCTAAAATGAATACATCATATCATGTTACCAATTTAGGAGAATTTCATTTTTCAACTTTCAGCAGGCCGTTTGGTTATAACGACATTTATGATTTTTTTCTTCCAAAACTGGTGTCACTTTGAGATTTCGTCTAAAGTCTAACCCCTCACAGTTTTGAAGCTACGGCCAAACACGACATCTTATTCTTACTTTTTAGCTAAAAACACAGTTTTTTAAGCTATTTTTTTGGTTAGCCAAAGCAACGAACCACAAGATATTTTTTGCACAAACGTATACGTAAACTGTACCGCGACTGTTTAATGAGTTTTGTCTTCATTCTTCTTAGTCTTTTTAGTCATGCAGGACGAAATTCTAAACCAGAAAGCTCATTTTGTTTGAAAAAACATGACAACCTTCGGAAATTTGGTTTAATGGCGAAAGAGGGAGACTCGAGTCGGAAAATGTAGCTGAGTTCAACAACGAGATAACAAAAAAAAGAAACGATTTGTAGAAATACAAATTGAATAGTTAGCAATAGACAGCATTATTTAAACAAACATCATAAGCAAACAAACCAAAAAGGCAACACGGTGGACAGTAATTGTAATTTTCATTCAACATATGAACAAAGAAATGATTTAAAAATACTAATAATAAAAGCTTTCACAAAAATAACAGTGCCGCCGTATTACATTACCGTACCTACCTTCAATAAGCATTTTGTTAAGTCGGTTCAACTTCAAACCTGCTGTCCATTCAGCAACTTCGTAAGTGTAGTGCAGCAATGTCCCGTTTCCGTAGCACTTGGTGAAAACAGGCCACAGTCAACTCCTTTAGTTCAACCCAAGATAAATGAACTAAGGCCTCCACTACAACAGCTGCAAGTTCCATTTCTCAACAGAATACCAGCGGCAGCGTATGTTTTCCTTATGCCAAACATAAGTTTGTGATATTTCTAGCCTTTTCTTTTGAACAGAAGCTATACTTTACAAAGATATTGTAAGTTTTGTTCAGTTAATCGTTGTTTCTGTTGCTAAGAAAATTGTGTACTTTGGAGTTTCAAGGTTGATTTGATTGTTCGTCGCGATTTGGTTTCAGCGAGATGGGATTTGGTTTGATTGGCCGTTTTGTTTGTGTTGACGAATGTTGGGAGAATTGAAATTTTGATCGAATTGAGAAGAAATTTCGGTGGCATACATCAGTGTTTATTTTCAAAGTTATTTCATAAAAGTAATAAAGCATACTTTTATGGGTTATGGGCGTAATGAACCCTTTGGGATAATGTGAGGACACTCGGAGAGTTTGTAAACCTCTCGCATTCGGCTTACGATTTTCAGCTTTTCTCTTGAAAGTTCTCCAAACATCCCACGTGGCCTCTTGCCGGTGAATACACAGGTAGCCCGAACTTAATCAAAATACTGTAATTTACTATAAGAATATATGTGACTTTAATAAATCTCTATTTCTTACCTTGACTGTTAACAAATGTGTTTTAAAACTCGCATGATGTCTTCTTGATGCTATTCCTAACCAACTGGCTGAGTTTCAGCGAGTTTCGCTGGGTTTGAGATAGGGGGAAAGGCTATTGTTACTCTGCGCTCACAAGTTCACATTACCATTTTTTCCTTTTTATATGGTTTTTCACAAATTTTAAATGCGTATGTATTGATTACCTTAGTTCTATAGCTTCTGGTTTGTGTATTGTGTATTTTAGTATGTAATTTGTAACTAAAAGCCCTCGTCGATCGCCACGGCAAGGCTTTAATGAGATAGTTATAGGACAAGTTAATATACACGGAATGGTTAGGAAACCATTGTTGTATGCCTTTGTTTGACTTCTTCTTTTGTTTTCTGGTCTTGACCCAGCATCGGGGGTGGAAGCTGATCTTTTCAGTATGATAATTCGTCATTCCCAGATTTTTTTCTACCAACGATTCATGATTCGTTTATAGAATTTCTTCATGACTCACGAGTGAAAAATTCAAGATTCAAGATTCATCTATTTTTGTCCATGATTCACGATTCGCAGCCTACGAGATGATATTATTCATGATTCCTTCACTTTTTTAGCAGTCTTTTTAACAAAGCATCTTTGTATATTCTTTGTGTTTCCCATTTGAGGTTTGCCGGTTAGCTATATAATGTTGATATTTTCCCACACATTAAAAAGTCTTACATGTATTGGTCAAAATTTCAAACAAAGTTCACCTACCTCGAGTTGACCTTGTTTGTATCTTGTGTGCATTTTGGGAGCGACTGGAGTTGTCTTAGAGGAATTTTTTGCGTTCGCTGTTCCACTCCTATAATTGATAAATACCCTCAGGAAATCAAACATCAAACAGTGCATAATAATAATAATAATAATAATAATAATAATAATAATAATAATAATAATAATAATACAGATCAGGCATACAGTTACTTAAAGGAGACTATTTGTAGTGAATTATTGGGATAGAGAACGTTTACCTCCACTTAGTAACTGCATTCGGGTATAGAAGCGTACGTATCTTGGGAAGTAAGTCTCATCACAGAGGGCTTTCAGTGACGAGTACCTTCTCTTTCCGCAAGGACAAAGTTGTACCTGCATGAGTTGGCAACAATTCACGTTGCTTGGAGCTAAGGCTTATACAGTATAACAGTTCGTATCCGTAAGGAGCGCCTCTGGCCACTTGTTGCTGCAGATTCAGTTGGCCCAGCTGTTGCATCCTTCCAATTTGGAAAAACAGGACAATTGTTTCCGAGCCAATCAAATTCCAGAAAATAAAAACCGGGCCAATCATCAGCGTCATAGTCGAACGCGCCTGCAGTCGTAAGAAAATGGCAGAGTTTTCCTCGATTTTCCAATAATTTTGAATTTCCTTTGTTAGAAGACCGACTTTTGAGGAAACGAAACCATGGCTTCACCATGGATACTTCAAAGAGCCCCAAATTTTGGTTGAGTTGTGGGCGAAATCAGCGCTAGCGAAGCGAAATGTGGTTGACAGTAAAGAAGCTATAATACCTAACAAGTAATGAGACATGCTTGTCCAATTTACAAAATTGATTGGATGCAAACACTCTTCCAGCAGCTAAATAGGACTCTGCCTGCGGCCCCATCCTATTTCATTTACAAATCATAATAACAAAGACTGAACAGTTTAACGTTTAGTATGCACATTTGTACCAGTTTTCACGAAACGGTTATTTTTAAGATAGTTTATGGTTGACATTCAGCCATAAAAACATTCAATTGAAAGATGAGGCATACGGTATGATGATATGTACGTCAGTCGTAAAACCGAATTTCAGCCAATCAGGGCGCGCGTTATTTGGCGCCTATTACATAATACATACTAAGCAACTGATTGTAACAGAACCATTTCAGTCTACAGCAATTAACTAGAGTGATAATAAACAAGAAGGGTTGAATAGAACACGACAACCTTCTCTACATTTTGTACACTTATTATGTACTTTCATTTAACACCGAAATAGTTAAAGCCTTGGCCCAATTGAAATTTGGAGAAGACAAAAAAGATAACAAGAAACTCGAATCTTTTCATGCTGATAAAGAGTTTTATGTTTGTAACCTATGTTCTTGTTAAGTTTCCGACCTTACAGAGACTGAATTGAGCTGTAGTTTTGGAGTTTACAAGTTTTTCCGTGGAAAATCTGAATAGTATTTCATAAGAACCCTAAACTTTTCCTTAGAGAAGAAATTACTACTTGAATTTTGGCTTAACCCAGGGTTAAGGTTACCAGCCTTTGAATAACCCAGCCCTAGAAAATAACAATGTTTAGCATTTATATAGCGCTCTTTTCCACGTGGACATGATCAAAGGCGCTTAACAATGATTTACAGATGACTCTGGTATTGAGGGTCTTAGATAGTCCGCTATATACGGCTC
>JANVCF010230041.1:0-14803 GCA_025388745.1 Hydrozoanthus gracilis
AGCCAATGGGAAGCAAGAGTGCAAGCATGCGACAAGTGTATTAGTTCCAACATGGCGGAGTTTGAGGTTGCGTTCAGACGAGTGGCACTTGGCCCGATAGAAGTAGTCTGCAGTCTGGCGACAAAATATCGGTCGGTGTGTGACAAACCTTGTACCCGACAAATTGTCTGAGACAAAAACTCGGAAGCTTAAAGACAAAAAATCGGCTAGTGTGTAGCGGTCTTAATAATGGTGTTGAAACTCATAGTGATAATGTTGACGATGGAAACTTCAGATGATGATGAATGATAATTAACACTTTGGTAAACTCTTTATGTTATTATATAGATGCCAGTTGATGAATACCATTATGTGAAGATACACTAGAACAACCCGAGTGAATCTCGCGCGTTGATTGGTCGAAAGCGGAAAAAACCGAGCTCTGTAGGAGAGCACACAGAACGCTTTTGAAAGTCTCACACAACACTGAATCAAAGTCCGCCACCATTACATTATTGTTTGCAAACAACCAGGGTTTTATTATCGTAGAAAACATGTTAGCCAGTGACAACATACAAAATCATAATTCAAGTCTGATAAAAAAACAAAAAATAGCCCACTTGTGCACTAAACTGGGAAATGAAAAACGAAAAGATTCAGTTTTCTGCGGTCGACAAGTCTGAGGACGGGGAGGACGGCTCGTGAATTTCAAGTTTTTTATCAATTCTCCCAACATCCGCCAATCGTGTAATAAAAAATTACACGGCACGGAAAATGTGTTTTATTGCTTAATTAGCAAACACAACGCAGCGATAACGTGACTCTTCTGTTTGCGTGCGCGCGCATAGCTCGAGGTCCCGAGTAGACGTCACGTTGTGAAAGCAAAGTGAAAACATCCAAATCCCGTCCTGAAACACAACGCGACGTGTACATAGCAACGCCTCAGGACCACAAGCCATGCGCACGCACGTAACGGAAGTCAAGTTGCCTTCACTTGGTGTTTGCTAACTTTATCTACTATTTTTATCTTTCACGTGTCAAGATAGTGGTGTCACCGTGGTTACGAACATGATTAGCCAATTACAAGACAGCTTCCCGCTCAGCCGGTTCTTTAAGAAAACTGTGTTTTATGTAAGAATTTCATTCGCATCTATAAAATAAACAGAGCCTTGCCTGGCCGCTTGGGGATACGAATTTTATCTTCTTGTGCTGAAAGTTTCTCTCTACTCGAAGATAAAATTCGTATCCCCACGCCGGCGGCCATTTTATTTTCTCTATTTCCACAAAGTGGAAAAAATAATGTAAGGTATTGACAATTGGCCTTTAAACAACTAAGCCAAGAAAGCGTACTCTAGTTATCTGAGTCAACAGATAACTAGAATTAGAGGGCTGGCAATCTATTATTGAAGTAAAACTCATTGTCTTTAGTTACAAACCGCCACCGAGCCGAAAACACTACTTCCATTTCTCACTACAGACTCGTTGTCAGGCTCTCCGGTGTACATAAAAGTGAGAGGGGCCTGTGCCCAAGGTTGCACCCACCTGAATAAACTCCTCTGGAGTGAAGCCCAACAGCCCGCCAAGCACATGAACAGCGTCAGCTCGCTTGGCCTCAGGAGTGTGAAAGTAGCTCAACAGGAGGTTCTTCACAAGGACTCTTTCAGGGAAGAAATAATACATTAACCTCCAATTTGGTGAATAGTTACACCCTTATAAGAACGTTTTTTATCCAACAAACAAGCAACCTTAGTACATTTAAATTATTTCTATTAAGGTGCATATAACGCTAACTAACAGATTTTTGGGATCAAATCATTTCACATACAATTCAAAGTACTTCTGCGAAAAAGATAATAAATTCGAAATTTGGTCAAATTGTTTTTTACTACAGTGTCTCGAACTAGCAAAATTGTCATTTTTCTTGGTTCATGAACACATTTTCGGGGGATTGGGTTGTGACGTCATCCCGAGAGGGTACTTCGGGGTCAAAAGGGTAGGGATGACCGTTGGAAAAGTCCCCAAAATACCCTAAAAATACCAAGGGTGAGGAATTGAAATGTCCTTCTGAATCAAAAATCTCTGACTCATTCGTGTCTATCCTGCTGTGTTTTGATACAGAGAATGACTTTAAATGTGTATAAAAATCGAGAATACGATCGAATTCAAAACTTGTTTTCTTGAACGTCCTTAGTTTCCAAACACTTTTAGTGGTAACAAAAATAATTGTTAGTGTTATAGGCACTGTAAACTTGGTTCATAGTGATTAGTGAAAATAACTTTTCCTGGCTCAAATCCCCAATCATCTTTCGGCAAAAACCAAAACAACATCAACTTGAAAGACCAAAACTTCAAAACAAAAAAGAATTCTGAAATCGAGTCTGCATCAATCAAAAACAGCACAATTACAAGCAAGGTGTTAAGACAGATTTTTGTGTTGTTATAAGTTTAAGTATTTTTCACAAAACTTTTGGAGTTTTCCAGGAGTACCAGAAAACTAAATCTCTTTTGCTAGAAGTTTTCCAAGAGTCTGGAAGAAATTTCGAAATTCAAGAAATTTTCTAGGAATTCCAAGAGTTATACAAAACATGTTTAAAGAAAGTTCTTGGGCTTTCGCAACTCGTCCGTGTTGATTACTTACTTGTCTACTTTGTTGTCATTGTTAGCACGGAGGTCTTTCATCTTTTGTTGGCTCAATCTGACTTCTTCCTCCACTTTGTCAACTAAAAAGCAAAAAAAAAAAAACTTTTTAATGACTTATTCAACAAAAATGAAAAACGGCAAAGTGCATCTTTTGAAGGAAGAACAACAGCACTTTGAAACAGGTCACTCTAACCAAGCTACCCAAAGAAACAAAAATTAAGGCACAAAAATGAATCATGGGCGGACATACGGATTGAAAGATAAAAGTAGTCAAAATTTCCATTCCATTTTTTTAAAATTTTATTAAAAAGCATACTTAGGCGTGGAAATTTTCTTTAATTATTCGAATTTTCAGTTTTAATCCAAAAAGTAAAAAAATAAGCTTGATAGGGACTTTAAATGTTCTCTTTAAGAAGTTACTTATTTTGTACAAGTTACGTGAGGAGAAAGTAGATGAGTGAGGTGATAAAATTTACCTTCAGCCTTCCACTTTTCGATTTCTTCTTCCTTGTTTGCCAAATGCTGTTTCAAAACACCAACTTCTTGCAATACTCGTGCAGCATTAGTTAGCTGATTCTGTAACATTTGAATTATACTCAATAAAAAGAAGATAAGGAACAAAATTTTAAAAGCACCTGTTAAAATTGTTTGTTTGGAAAAGAATGTTGCATGGTTAATACTCGCCCAAAACCCCTGATGTTGATGTTACAAACGAGTGGAGTGAAGGCTTAGCTAATAAATAAAGTCTAGTCCTATTCCCCTACGTCATGAAGACGTTTACAGATCCAACACTAAAAACATTTCCTTGCTACGTTTTATGATTTTTGTGTATTTCCGGCGAACTCAGAAACGCAATTCTTAAAAATGAAAACAGAAACAGAACTGTTCGTGCTTTAGGCGCTCGCTCAGCTATAAGGGGCTGCAAAAATTTCAGATCCAGGCTAAGTCACTAACAAGTGCTCCCAATAAGGAATTTTCACCACCTGTATACGAAGTAATACAGCGGGCTTTGGTTTTGAGGGTCTTCTGTAGCCCGCTTTACAAGGCTTACATTGATACTCATTTAGAGTTGCCCTCAGTTGATAGTTGACAAGCCACGAAACCGAGATCACCCAACTCTTATTGAACAATTGTTGTCAGTTGTTTGAGGTCCCTCAATAGGGGTCAAGGGGCCTCCGGTTTAACGTTTTTATTCAAGAAGCCATGAAGATCTAACCATTTGCAGTTGTTAGAGCAATGACATAACTTTCTCAGGACGATGCACTCTTGTAATTTTGCCAATGTCAAACGTCATAAATGTTGCTGGTCTTAAGCGATCGAAAGAGCATCAAAAGCCGTCAACGTTTCGCTGTTTAAACCACGAGGATTTCCTGCATCAGTTAAAATAAGTTTCAGAGCTAAGCAGTTACTGGTTGAACTCAACTCTCTTATTCAGCCTCTTTGTCCCCGATTAACGCAAGCTTAAAGGTAATCGTATTATCAACATACGAAAAACTTTTTTTGTTACATACTCGCAGATCAGCCTCTCGTTGTTGCATCTGCAGAGTTTCGCCTCTAGCTTTGTCGACCTCTTTTTGTGCATGTTCTTTTGCCAATGTCAGTTGTTCATCTTTTTCTGAAACAGTAACATTGGACAAATGAGTATTGCATTTCCTGATTACGTTTAATGCACAAACTTCTTGACGGTTTCACCACATGACTTTATGATAAGGTTACAGTTATCACAAGGCAAGAAATGTTTTCGAAAAGCTACACGGAACCATGTAATACAATATCATGTAATACACAGCGCCTTATTATACTATACAATATTACACCTCAACATATTACAAAATACCATACAAGGTAACATTTTAGTCATATTATGTATAAAGCTAATGACAATAAGTTGCTGCTAATGAAAATCAACACATAGACGGAGAGAAGAGGAGAGAACTAAAATCGAGCGGACAACCTTCCATAACTGGTCAAGCGCCCTAAAAAAGCATGTGATATGGAATCAATTTTTCTGTTTTCAAAGAGTGTTGTAGTTTTGAACTATAACCAGACGATCTATCTGATATTTTTACCTTGTATTGGATAAGTTGCGGGTAATCTACCTGTGAAACTAAACTATGAATTTGATGTGGCTACAAGGACGATTCACAAGAAGAGCCCCTAATGCCCTTCCATAAATAATGGGTTTAGCCAAAGAGCTCAGGCGCACATTCAAAAAATATGGCGTAGAGACATGTTTATTTTAGACCTATTAGTTCGCTACGACAACTACTGCGCGCCCTTCAAGATTGTACCAGTCAAGGAAAACTGCTGGTTATATTTACCACATCATTTGCACCGTGGCCACGGTGATCGACCGTGATTCAACTTACGTGGACGAAACTGAACGATCCCTTAAGAAGAGAATTGCCACCTACACCTACGACCTAGCTCGGTCGAAAAGTCTGAAGTGGCCACCCACATCCACGTAAGTAATGATAAATTACATAATAAATATAGAGGTTTTGTACGATAAGAAGAGATCAGAAAACCTTTTTCACACAATTTCTCAATTTCACCTCGTTGAAACTGTTCAAGGACCATCTGCAGGTTCTGTAGCGCCACCGAGTACTGCTGCGTCTGCTCCTGAGCCGTTGCCAGCTGCATGATAGCCTCGTCCCTCTGGCTCGCAATCACGTGTAACTGCTCCTGAAGGCTCTCGCGCTGCTGAGTGGCCTGACGACTATGGGTAGCAGGTGAGAAATTACTCAAATGGAAGAAAGACACAAAAAGAAAAACACAGAAACAGCTCTAGCATTAAGGTGGAACTGACAGCACACGAATCTTGAAACAATGCAGGTTAGACGAGCTTTAGTTACAGGCCAAAGGGTCCACTAGGGTGCAGAGAGCTTACAAAAAGAGCCTACTTGGTAATTAGGGGAGCGTTTTTATCTAGTTATTATTGTCTTAGCTTTATTAAAGTAAACTGTACATGAACCAATCCTGTAGGCAAGTTGGAACTCGTGTGATATCAAGTACCTCCTTACTCACCCAATGACCCCTCCTGATCCAACCTTTCCCCACCCTCACCAAATCACCCTCAAACCTCAACCTCACCTAAGTGCCTCTTAATCACCAAAGTTTCCCGAAACCCCAACTCTCACCCAAGTACCCTCAAACCTCAACCTCACACAAGTCCCCCCTAACCTCCATAAGTCCCCCTTAGGCCTGCTTCCCATATAAAAGTAAACCCTCGCAAACAGTCGCAAGAAAATCGTTTGCGTTAATGGGAATAACTTTTACCATTTGTTCCAGACAAGATGCGACGATCGCAAATAATCGCCGATCGGTCGCAAACGCTTTGCGATGACATTCCCATATCACCTGTTTGCCGTTGTCACGTCCCAAACAGTCGTAGACCTGCCGTAAAGATAGAAATTTTCTATCTTTACGGCTTGTTTGCGACCGTCTCATCTTGTCTGGAACAAATGGTAAAATATTCCCATTAACGCTAACGATTTGCGTTGGATCGCAAACATCCCTCCGCAAACTGCTTGCGACTGTTTGCGACGATTTACGTCTAAATGGAAAACAGGCTTAACCCCCATCCTCAACAAAGTCACCCCGAACCGAAATCTTACAAGTTCAGTATTCCCCTGAGTAGTATTCATGTACACGTGTACAATATCTCACTTTGTGTCCTTCAATGAACTTGAACTTGAAATCAGCTGCTTCTCTGCTTGTTCGAGCCTCTCACCCAGGTCCCGCTCGCGCTCTTCGGCAAGAAGAGCTTCACGAGTGTAACTTTCTTCAACCTGTGAAGTAGCACAACAAGGAAATCTTAAATTACCGCTTTAAGATTATCGCCTAGTTTTGCATTGCGCATCTTTTTTTCTTACGGCTGGAGTTTGCCGCCGGAGAGGTAAACCGCCCTTTTCTCATAAACGAAATGAGAAACCTATTACCCTTTTTTTCCCTTTTATTTTGAATTAAGCAAATTTTCTTCTTGTAAAATCCATGTAGAGCAATTCTCAATGTCGAATAACAAAAAATAGTCGGAGACGTGACTTTTGCAAGCAATCGGGAGCATAATAATAAGGAAATACTCCTTATAAACACGGTACCGTTGCTCAAAACGAGTGTGGGGAACCCCGAATTTTATTATTGGCGAACACGATTGATGAACAACTACACATGTCAACATGGTAGTGTGTTAGCGAATGCCTCTCTTGAATTATCGTTACAATTCAACATGTACGAGAGTTAATCTTGTACAAGCTCTATGGTTTTTAACACTTTCAGCCCCAGCCATGTTATCAATTTTTACCTTTTCCTTACAAACCTCGTACAAAATAAGAAACCTGAAATGACAAAATGGGAAATGGTCAAACAAAGAAAACCACTGCAGATGAAAAGCAAAACTCTCCTTACCTTGCTTCATGAAAAGTATGGGTCTAGGTTGGAAGAATTTAGGAACACATCATCTAACGTTTTTAGGGCTGAAAGGGTTAAGAACCATTGATACTAAAATTGTAAAAATTAGGTTCAGTTTTACTGTATTTCTTGTCGGCGGCGCTGTGGCCAATCGATGAGCGTGTTTGACTCGAGGGTCGCAAGATCGAGCCCCGGTCAGACCACTATGTTGTGTCCTTCAACAAGACACTTTCACTGACTTTGTTCCAGTCGTCTCAGCTGTCTAAATGAGTGTCAGTTCTGCTGATAGAACAGTGTCCTGTCCAGGGGTAGTCAATACTCTCATTCGCTTAACACTACAGAAACCGGAGATAAGTACCGGCCGAATGCGCCACTTAGACTCGAGAAAGGATTTAGCTTAAATGTTTACCAAAACGTTTACGCTTTGTTAAAGGTAGAACAAATCTTGATGCAGAACCCACGAACAATTCTACTCTTTTCTTACGAGACTTCACGGAAACGCTACATTTTCTGAAGTTGGTCATAACAATAAAACTGTTCAAATGTTTCTACTCTTAAAGACAATCAAAATGAGTTGTAATTTTACAAGGTTTCAACACCTGGTTAAAAGTTTTGATAAACTTAGATTTTGTTTGTTTGTGCAAAATACTCAACCATAATCGTCCATTCTCCATAACAATAAGGTACGATGTCTTTCATAAAAGAGGAGACAAACAATTAGAGTTTAACTAACTTCCTAAAGTGGCTATAAACCGTATTCTAAGTTTCTTTACATTTTTCATGTAGAATAAATTTATCATGTGCCAAGTTCAGGTGTTATTTATCATTTAATTCTAAGCTAAGCTAACAAGAATTGGGAATTACAAATCGTTTGACCTGGTTGTTCAAAGACCGATCAGCACTAACCCAAGTTAAGTTTCTAATTCAAACTCGTGTTATCTACGATCCGTTCATTGGCTAAGCATAGAAATTTGTGGTTAACATGTTTGTTTCGTTTGAAATAATGATTAGTGTTTATAGGCAATTCAAAACTTTCATTTTAATGATAAAACTGTCTGATAACGAATTTTTCCCAGCCAAGTGTTAAAGTCCCTATCAACCTTATTTTTTTAACTTTTTGGATTAAAACTATTGTCATCTGTGAAATCATATTCAAATAACATAAGAAAACGTCCACGTCTAAGTATACTTTTTAATAAAAAAAGGTTGGAATATAAATTTCGACCGAGCAGGCCGGGGACTGGTAACTTGTGACATAGCAGCAGTGAGTTATATAGTTTTTGTTTAAAAAACGTCATAAAATTTTTATTTCAAACAAATATTGTGACCATTGTAACCAGAATCCAACGTCATATGCCTCCTGCTACATCATCATTGCATGCTTTAAGTCTACAAAATTAAACAGGAAGGTTTTATTTTCGAAAATTACTATTATTAAAGGGCTCTTTTTTTCATCTGGAACTTTAAAAAATAAGCTTTATAGGGGCTTTAAAAATAACCAGCTTTGGAACAACCAGGGCCCTGGTGCACATTAAAGAAAAACCTACCATTATCAAATGACCCCTCAAGCGTTCCAATTCCTTGTTTAACTTGTCCTCCGCAGCCTTCCTATCATTAAGCGCAACAGCAAGCTCCTTCTCAAGGTGAATAATTTTCTGGGTAAGATCCTCGTTTTGGTTCTTCCCCTCCAACAACTGGTCGATCTTTCTCTCTCTTTCGTCCACAACCCGTTTATAATCCTCAACAAGTTCGTTCAACTTTGCGATGTTTTCCTGATGTTCGGCTTCAATAACTGATGCCTGGTTAAGTTTTCCCTGAAGTCGCTCAACTTCAGTCTGCTTCTCTGCGTTGATGGCATTCAGGGATTCTTTTTCCAGTTTTAGTTTCGCTAAATCATCCTTAACTCCCTTCGACCTCTCGCACAAAGCCAGTAATTCCTTTTCTTTTTCTCCAGCTTCTTTTGATAGAGTGGCCAATTGTTCTCGCAAATTTGACTCCAATATTTCTTTGTCACTTAAAATTTCTTCAACTTCTTGCCTAGCTTTGAGGAGTTGACGAGAAAGCTGTTCCTTCTCCTTAAG
This sequence comes from Hydrozoanthus gracilis, assembly GCA_025388745.1. Lineage (NCBI taxonomy): Eukaryota > Metazoa > Cnidaria > Anthozoa > Zoantharia > Hydrozoanthidae > Hydrozoanthus > Hydrozoanthus gracilis. The sequence goes on from JANVCF010230041.1 coordinate 9,111, forward strand.
GGCGTTTTCTAGATGTAAATTATCTGGACTTTCGTTAGAGTCGGACAGAATCGCTAGATTAGCTACCGTTTCTTTCAAACAACTGATCTCATAGTCTTTCTCACGGGCAATCGAGGTCCAAAGATTTCGAAACGTTTGTGTAAGTGCCTGAAAACTAAGCTCAATGTTTGCACTAGAGCTCAAGTCGCAAGTCACTCCCTGAAACCCTGGATCCACCGACTTTACTGAAGAAAACAGATGTATTACTTTATTTTTCAATTCAGAAATCTCTTTGCCCTTCATATGTTCAGTATTTTTTAGTTCCGTGTGCAATGCATACATCTGCTGAAGCAGATCATTCCTTTGTTCGTCAAAATGTTTTCTAGCATCTACAATTTCTTTGTTTTTTTCACCGATGGTACTCTTTAAAGTTTCAATTTCTTCTTCCAAAGAAGTTGTTTTAGTGTCGTCAATAAGTAAAACTCTATTTTTGAGTGCGTTTATTTCCTGAACAAGTTTATCATTCTGTTCTTCAAGGTTATCATTATTTTCAGTTAATCTCAGCACTACTTTCTGTTTGTCATTTAAGAATTCTCTAAGACGAGAAACCTCATGTCGTAGACTAGAAATTTCGCCATCTTTCGGCATCTCATCCTTCAAATGATCAAAGCCATTACTGAGTTCTGATTTTCTTTCTGCCAGCAATTCTTGAAGAGGATTTGCAGGCTTCACCTGCGGTTCAGATGCTTGGACGAGATTTTTTAACTGTTTATCTTTCTCATGAATTAAACAAAGCAATCTTTCTTGTTCAGAGTGTAGTGCGTTAATTTGCTGATTTAACCGATTGTTTTCATCTTGTATTCTACCCACATCTTCATGTCGCTTTATTTTTTCCTTTTCCTCAAGAAGCTTTAACAAAGCATTGTTCTTCTCCCTCAATTTAGCGATATCGTTACCTTGGGATTGATTCAATGACACCAACTTCGTGTGTTCTGCATGTAACATGGCCGACGCTTGATCTTTACTGTTCATTTTCTCCCTCATTGCTTCCAGTCTATCATTAACTGTTAGTAAATCTTCATCCTTGTGAGCGAGTTCCGCAAGTGTTCTTTCCCTTTCCGAATGTAGCCGCCGAATTTGCTCTTCGTAATGCTCACGAGCCTCAACCCCACTCCTCTCACTCTCAGTGACAAGCTCGAGAAGTGAAGCATCTTTTTGCTTCATGGCTTCCAGTTCGTAGTCCTTCTCCTCGATAAGTTTCATCAGTGATCTCACTTTGTGTTCCACGTTGTCGGGACCATCCTTTTCCGCAGTACTGGACAAATGGAGCACCTGTTCTTTTTCTTTCAAGGACTTACTAACTTTGGCCAAATCCAATCTCAAGAAATCATTCTGTGCTCCTTTTTCACGAACATCGAGCTGTAGTTGTCCAATTTCAACGTCCTTGTTGTGAAGGCTTTGCAATAAGTCCTCTTTCTCTGAAACAGATTTGTTTAGACTCTGTTCCAATTCTTTTATTCTTAGATTTGTGGTAGACAGTACCTCGTGAAAGCGCTGTTGTTCAGATTTCAACAATTTCACCTCAGTTTCCTTTTCAGTGTTTTCAGTCTTGAGTACATCAATTTCCTTGGTACGAGATTCCAGCGAATTTTGAATGCTTGCTTTGGCCATATTCAAGATATTTATGTTTTCCTCAAACGACCTCTTTTCTCTAGCTGCATCTTTCAGTCTTGTTCTTAAATCTTCATTTTCATCACTTAATGATGACTGACTGACAATTTTCTCTTCATCGAAAGCAAGTTTCTTCTTCAGCTCTTCCAGTGATTCGTTTAGTCTCTTATTTTCCTCCATAAGGCTGCTATTTTGACTACTCACGCTTTTTCCGACTTGCATATTCTCGTTAAGCTGTAACAATATTATTTCCTTTTCACCTTTGAGTTCCTCGAGCATTTTCTCGGATTCACTAACAAGGGAGGTAAGACTTTCGTTCTTGTTTATCAAGTCATCGTATTCTTGTTGTTTGTCCTGCAGCAAACCCATAAGGCGGTCATTATCACCTTTCAAAGAAGCAGCTTCTTTCTGTTTCTCCTGAAACACGTTCAACATGTCCTCTTGCTCCACCTGCAAGGCATTAATGGACTCATCCCTGCTCATTACTAGTTCCATTCTTTCGGAGTCAAACGCCTCTTGTAGTTCTGAAAGGTTTCTTTCACTTTCACCAAGTCTAGCAATAAGATCTTCTTTTTCCTTATGCACATCCTGAAGTTCAAGGCATTTCTTATCCAGTTCTACGTGCAAGTTAGTGACACTTGCCGTCTTAGAGCTCAAATCATTTATGAGTTTCTCAGTCTGCTCTCGTAACTCTGAATTATCAAGCTCAAGCTCTGCAACTGTTTGGCGAAACGATTCACTATCTTTATCAGTACTTTTATCAATGTTTGACTCATCCAAAGATACAATACTCCACGTGGAGCCATCAGTTGCGTCATCTGATTTCTCACCTTCAGTGTGTGTTATCCATTCTGTTAACTGAACACTGAACAACTCGAACTTTTCCACTTCGTTTTCAATGCTATAACTCTTTTCTGCACTGCTAATATCTAACTTATTTCCAAAACGCCTGTCAAGATCTCTAAAGCTCTGTAGAAGTCGCTCTTTTTCTGCTATTATGGCTTGATTTTGCTTCTGGGATTGTTTTAGAAGTTTTCGCGAGTCGACAACTGCTGTCTCAAAAGCCTCTTTGTCTTCTTCAAAGGCCTCAGTAAATTGTTTGTACTCATCCAGTTCTTCCTGCAGTTTCAAAATTATTAAATTTTGTTGCTTCAAACACCCTTCAACATGATTCACCTCCACTGAGGAATCGTTCATGCTGTCACTCTGGTCATGATCGTCGGAATTCTTTGTCAGCGGTTTGGCGTTGAACAAAACATCACGTGATTCAAACGACTCGTCTTCATGCTCACTTGCTTCAAGCTCATGCTCACTCGGTCCCATACCTCTCAGCGCCTTAACTTCCTCCTCCAAGTCCTGCATTTTGTGCTCGAGCCCGACAATGGTTGTTTCTAGGAGAGCTTTTTCGGCTTGCAGAGCAGTCACAAGGTCTGTCGACTCATCTTCTGAAGAAACTTGACAACCTATCTCAGCGACACAAAGTTTAACCTCTTGAAGAACTTGCTCGTTATCAGACTGAAGGTCCATTACTGCACCTTCTTGTTCCTCAACTTCCATACGCACTTCAGACGATATCTGTATCAGTTCTTGTTTCTCTTGGTTTATCTGGTCAAGTTTATCCATGTTGGAGTCAAGAATCTTGTCGTGGGCGACGTTAAAACCGTGACGCAACTCACGCATGTTGGACTGAAAAAAAAAGAGTTTTCTTATAATACGAATGGCTCTCACGCAAGCATCAACACTGGTTTCACATTATTCTGCACTTCAAAATGGAACACATGCGGTTACTGAGGTTACAAAGTGCATGCATGGATAAATAGTATTAAACAATCAAAAAGCGTTAGAAATGAACTGAGAAGCAACTGTTAAATGGTAGCACTCTAGTGTTAGTTGGCAGCAACATGTCTGATATCACAAACGACACAATGCAGTGAACAGACCTGGCGGATAGAGAAACAAAAGCTGCTTAATCCATGACAAAAATTGGTAAACCCCTGCAACCCATGTCAAACGTGATTACAGTTTTTTAGTACTCACAGGAAGCTTGATTTGTAAGTCAATAAGCAAACTATTCAAAAAACATTTAGAAGGTCTTTCAGCCTCTTTCAACAAGAGATACAACGGCAGCACTAAACGAGTTTTTGTTCTTGTTTTGAAACGTTTTTCCTCAAAGTTAGTTGTAAGTGAACTAGAGTCTTGAGATTATGGATCAAGCAAAGTCTTGTTTACTCCACTGCCAGAAATTTGTGCATTAAGCAAGAAATGGGCGCATTACATGACTGGCCTGAATCTGCGCCAGTAGTCTTTGATTACTTGAGCGCAACTCGTGTCGCACCTTCTCATATTGACCCATTACATTCGCGTAGCGCTCCCACAGGGCTGCGGAGGTAAATGAAAAACAAACCATTAGTAAAGAACACAAGTGAAATTTTACTCCAACCATGAATAAAGTAAACATCCATACATTATCGCAGGGATTTATCGGCTCTTAAAGTGGACTATTTTACATAAAAAATCAAACTCGCTTGCTTGCTCCGATAAGCGATAGCAAGACTTGTGATTTTTTTAGTTCATTTAAGATGTGCGAGAAAAAACTCAACTGCGACTAGTGCTTTTTTTTCGTGAAATAAGAAAATTCGCGTGTGTTTCTATCACTAACAGACCATGGGCTAGTTTTATACTTCCATTTAGTAACGCATTTGTTGAACAAGAAATGAAAATTCTTACCAGTTAGTGCACCTTTCAGTCGCACAACCTCTTCTGTTACATCTCCTTTGATGGTACAAATCTTCTTCAAGCTTTCGATTTCTATTTTCTGGTCATTCTGCGCACTTTGTGACACCTCCAGTTCTTCCATAAGTTCTTCTGTTGCCGAGGTTAACAGCCCAATCTCCTCCTTTACCTGCTGTAGTGAGCGGCACGTCTCTTGCTCACTCATAAAGCACGTTCTCAGTTCAGACTCCAGCTCCTTCTTCTGTTGCTGTAGGGATTCGACATCCTGTTCAAGTTTCTTGGACTAGAAGTGAAAGGATCAATTGTAAGCATCAATTGTGCTTCTAGTAAGGAGTAGATGTACAATAGGCTTCCTTTTCTGTGCTACCGGTAAGGAGTAGAAGTGAAAGGAAAAATGTACAATAGGCATTATTTTTGCTACTGATTAAAAGTTAAAGTGAAAAGACAAACGTACAGTAAGCAACATCTGTGCTACCTTTTTTTTTAATAAATAAAGTTCAAGTTCAAGTTCCGATAAAGAATTGAAGTGAAAGGAAAAATGTACAGTAGGCAATATTTCTGCTACAGGTAGGGTGTAAAAGTGAAAGGAAAAATGTACAATAGGCAATATTTGTGCTACTGATAAGGAGTAGAAGTGAATGGACAAATGTACAGTACGCAACATCTGTGCTACCGATAAGGAACTGAAGTGAAAGGAAAAGTGTACAAAAGGCAATATTTGTGCTACAAGTAGGGAGTAATTTAAGTGAAAGGAAAAATGTACAATAGGCAATATTTGTGCTACTGATAAGGAGTACAAGTAATAGGACAAATGCACAGTAAGCAATACTTATGCTTCTAGTGAGGAATAAAAGTGAAAGGAAAACATGTAGGCAATACTCGTTCTACCAGAAAGGTCTAGAATGTCAAACCGATCAATAAAAACAATATCCGAGCTTCTGGTGAGGATAAATTATCAGGGATTTTCTTAGCAAGGGTGTTACAAGACTGAAGTGTCCGACTGAAACTGAAAAACATGTAACCGTCATGGCACACTTTGACCCAACTTTCTCTATCTTGAAATGCTTTTCAGTCTTATTAAAGAGACATTCTTCTAAGATTAGTGAGTGAAAGTCAAAGAGGTTGTTTTAATTGCTGAAGGCAGAATTCACAGCCTCTAGATCAAAAAATTCCACTCTAACTGTCTTTGGCGAGTCTCAATAATTTAGCTAACATAAATTTCTTCATCTTAAGATGTATTTTTCCCACTTCTTTTGGATCTTTTTGCTCAGTATTACTGAAGTGTCTTCATACATGATAAAAGATAAGAT
>JANVCF010230152.1:0-10073 GCA_025388745.1 Hydrozoanthus gracilis
CTAATTAAAGAGCAAATTTGAGTTTTACCAAGCATTTTGCAGGTTTGTTATAATAATTAGAGTCTATGTTATGGCATTTTCGAATTGCAGGCGTTGAGTCTTGTGGGCATTTTAAATGTTGCACGCGCAAAAACACTCTATCGACTAGATTTTGCCAAACGAATGAAGGACCCTTTTCCTGTTAACGCCCTAGATATGTATAAATATGTACATGAATAATCTGAAACTGAAATATACATCGATCGTTTGTTTCAGGTTGCACGTCTAAGCCTAACATTATTATCCAACCAAAAGATGTCGTTGTTACAAACAGGCATTTTACAGTTCTTTGTATCACGGCAAAAGACAACGTTGTAAGGTGGTTCCGCGACAACATTGAGATCAACTTTAGAACAAACAAGGACTTTCATTTGACTAACGACGGATCTCTATATGTAGTTTCTGCTTACAAACAACGAGATGAGGGAACCTACCAATGTTTGGTTTCCAACAAGAGAGGCGCTATTCTAAGTGACAAAGCAACGGTTAGATTTCCATGTAAGTGGATCTAGTTAGCAATACTGCACCGTTATGTAAACTTAAATAGTTTTGTGAAATGAATTTGGTTTGAATTAAAATTCGTTTCTTATGAAGCTTGGTAGTAAATTTCAATATATTTACAATACAATTATTATTAATTATAACTATTTGATATGGAATAGATAAAAGAGTATATTGGCACTGATTCTTGTGATATTAGTGTCGTGAATTCTGTGTACAGTTTGATAAACACTGCCCAGTTTTTGTTTTTGATTATGAATATTGGTTTTAATATTAAGAAACAGGTTCCATCCAGTATTTTCGAGTGAATAGTTCGAACCGGTGTATAAGTCGACTTCTATTCGTAGGACAAAAAAATCCACTTTTGTAAATTTCGTTTGTGTAAGTCGAGGCCTAGTATTGCTCTTGCTGGAGACTTCAAAACACAAAAGCAAGCAAGCTAAAGCCCATCGCACAATTGTGCGATAGCATGCAATTTTCGTCGCATGCAATCGAAAATGTTGTCGCACATTCACCGCACACGTTTGCGAAATGATGCAACAACCTCCGACAAACTGCGTTCACTTTTGAGAAAATCAAACATGTTTGATACATGCGATCTTTATTGCATGCGATAGAAATTGCATTGCAGGCCCCCGCACACTTGTGCGATGTGCTGCAATTTTGGTTGCATGCGACGAAAATTGCATGCTATCACACAAGTGTGCGGTGGGCTTAACGGTAAAAGAAACAAAGAACAACAAAACGATTGTAATAGGCGTTGAATCGCTTACTCCTGGCTTTTACCGTTAGATTACTAACAACACTCACTCAAAGTGGTTATTTTTCATCTTGTTTTAAGAAAACCGTGAACCGAAGTTACAAGAATATTGCTGGTGTATAAGTCGAGGTCAATTTCTTCTGCCAATACTTGGGTCATAAAGTCTTGGTTTACACACCGGAAATATGTGATATATGATAAGAATGTTAAGAATAAGAAAGTCAATAGTACCTGTTTTACGTAGTTAAGATAACGCGATGACCTTAAAACGTTGTCAGTGTTTACTGCTATTATTCTTCTTCTCTATGTACAGACTTGCTTTACAAATGAATATCCTAAGGACACACAGTAAACGAACTTTGTCCATCGCTAACGATCTTTCTCAATACTGACCCGCAATTGGTGTAATGACATCTGTGGCGGAAAATATTGATAATTTCTTTGTATTTTTCCAGACTTGAATAACTTTACCACAAAGGACTGGGTTGTTGCCAAGACGGAGGGTGATTATGTTGTTCTCCGCTGTGACCCCCCTGACTCGTTCCCAGAAAGTACAGTATCCTGGTTTAAGGTTGACCCGGCAGCCCCTGGAGGCACTATACCGCTTCCACAATCATCCTACTATACTTTGAGCTCTAGTTGCGAGTTACACTTTGCCTATCTACGGACATCGGATAGCGGGGATTATTCATGTACAGTCTCAAACGGATTGCTGAATAGACATATAACAAGAACAACTTCACTCAAGGTTGCAAAAGGTAAATTTTTGATTTCTTACCCTTTGTATCAAAATCTGTTTTTTAGGATTGATGTTATCGGTATCATATGATGAAGTTATTATATTTAGTTTATTATCCTTTATTTCTTCTCGCTATTTAGTATCTTTTACTCCTAGGTAGTGCAAACGAAGTGAAACATTTCGTTACTTCAATTGATAGATCTTGTCAGGTGATGGATAGAGGTGAAATTTTTTTGTCAAAATCTTTCATGGTTCTTCGGACACATTTAAAGTCGTCCGCTGATGACGTCTTAAATGGTTCCACCAAATTTGTATTATTTTAAAACCTGCCACCAGTACATAACCTTTGAATGAATTTGAGCAAAACTGGTACTGATTGTCTATCTACCTTGAGATACATCAGCATCTCGACTTTGGCTCAAATTTATCCAAAAGCTATGGATTTGCAAAAGATATTTTTAAAAATGCAATTTTGTCGGAACCACTGGTGATATCATCAGTTAAAACTTTAAATGTCAATATCTCAAGAACCATAAAAGATTTTGACAAAATGTTTTCACCATTATTCCTCATTTAGCAAGGTCTATCCACTGATTTAATAAAATTTTGCACTCTATATGCATTTTAACACTTGCATTTGTATCAACAGCAGTATCGCTGACGAGCAGGCCACCACGAATAACAGGAGAATTTTCACAGAGGCGTACAGTTATCAAAGGAGACAAGTTTGTTTTAGAGTGCATTGCGTATGGCTTGTAAGTGACAAAATTATGCTAAAGTAGACATATGACTAACAATCGACATGTATTTATGTCATTAACTTATGATCTCAATTTTTCTCAGATCATCCACAGTTGGCTTGAACATTACTTTGTCTGATTGAAAACAATGAAATACCTTACCAAGACTATAAGGGATTCTATAAACAACATTTTTTCTATGAACTTTCAACAATGATAAACTTGCTGCTGAATTGCTATCCTGTATAGCAAGTTTTTCCGCCTGCCTGGTTTTGACAAGATTTTCTGCGCGGCCAAAAAAAGAAAATCTCACCAATACTCGACGGAGACGCTTGCTATTTAGGCTACTGTAATGCACAAGGCTTGTACCCAGACTCTTTTGTTGACGATCTGCCAAGGAATGTGGTACCAATGTTAGGGCTAAGGCCGTGTATCACACTGGCGTTTAGACAGGTTGTAGTTCCTTACACGGGATCCATTTACCTTTCTTTAGTCCCGTTCCTCGAATTACACTAAGAAAAAGAGGCCTCCACGCCCAGCTGGGCCAATTAGATGGAAATTCTCGCAAACTGGTTATTAACAGATTCAGCCAGGTGGATGCCGGGAAGTATAAATGCAAAGTTACTGATCCCTCCGGAAGGTCCATGTCTCGGACCACGTACATCCGAATGGAAGGTATTTCTCCTATGCTTTGTTAATGTTCACTCTTTTTCTAATCTGGCTAACATATAAGTGCTGCTCAAGGTTTTTTTGACTGCCTAACATTTACACTGTTTATCATCACCGTACTACCTATAACCATTACCTTCACCATCATCACTATTATCATCGATCATCATCATAAATGACAATACCAACATCACCATCATAACTACCATCACCATCTTCATCACCGCTGCCATCATCACTATCATTATCGCTACCATCATCATCACCATTACATCAAAATCTTTGTCACCATGCCCTGTAATACCTGCAGTAACTTTTTAAGTTATTGTTTTTAACACAAACTGTCGACAAATGTGTCAAGTTTTGCAACGACAACAGCAAATTAAAGTGGTAAGAAGCCTTTAACTTTGATAATAATTTCTATTACAGCTAAACCTGAATGGATTGTAAGGCCAAGGGACTTGTCAGCTGGTCTGAGAAGTTCAGTTACAATTCCATGCAAGGCACATGGCATCCCTTCTATCAATTATGAATGGTATTTCAACGGTAACCTCATGGGAAGTTCTTCGAAGCACAGTTTTACTAGAGGAAATCTAACAATTACAGGCTTGAGTAGCAAAGAAAGCGGGATTTATCAGTGTGTTGCAAGTAACAGACATGGAGAAATTATCACTGGAATGGAGCTTAGGGTCCAGGGTAAGTTAGTTCATACTGTTAGAACTCCAAAAATGACCGTAGTCCATAGTTCCTAACGCATAAACGTCCAGGTATGCCAATAAAAACCGCATAGCGAGAATCTGTAAATCTATAACACAGTGTCGTTAATACAAGGAAGAGGTTAACCACTTGTCACCTTACTTGAACTGCTTTAACCAATTTAATATCTTGCAATGCAATTGTGGTAATTGTACATCCGCCATATTTTTGGAATGGTTAATTATGACACTCACAACGGTTAACAAAAATAACCAAAAGAAAAATCAACCAAACATATCTAAAGTCTCTTCAGTATAAAAATGAAAGACAGAAATCAACCTTAAGCGTATAGGTTTAAAGTGCCAATGACATGGAATATTTTGTAACGTCAGTAAACAGACCTTTCCAAACGAGGAACAGCGGTGAAAAAAGTTGTCAAAATCTATTACGATTCTAGAGGTATTATCGATTAATGTTTTCAACTGCCGATCCATAACCTTTAGATGAATTCAAGCCAAACTTGGGCTGATTATGTATCCCAAGGCCATTTTCAGAAATGGTTCTATTTTTCGTCCAAAGGTTAAGGATTAGCAGCAGAAATTGACAAAATTTAAATTCTGCCTGAACAACAACTGACGTCATCAGTTGAATTATCTCGAAAACTACAACAAACTTTGGGTTCATCCTTTGAGCATCGGGGATTAAGGTTTGACGCTAGCTCTTTTTTTCACAGAAACACCAGCTGGATTTGGTGAAGGGAGCAGAGCTCCAATGACCATTACGAACGCACTGGTTGGCAGAACAGTGACGCTGCACTGTAACCCGACCGGAAGCCCGAAACCAGTCGTGAGCTGGGAGAAAGGGTCGATTGTTATTGGTAACAGGGGAAGGTTTCGTATCTTCCCCAATGGAAATTTGGAAATAAGGAGCGTCACAATTGGTGACAGCGGTCGATATACCTGTGAAGTAGCGAACAGGCTTGGAAGAGACTCGAGGAGCGGGACACTGAAAATTCACAGTAAGTAAAATTGGCTGACTAGTATATGAAGACAAACAACAGGAAAATGGTCTCGTGGAACTAACACGAATTGAATATTTCAAAGAGCGAATCCAACTACTTCGAGCTTGCCTCTGTCAATGGATTAGATATAGACGAGAGAGATTAAATCGACCAAAAACATAGTGCTAGTTGACAGTAAACGCCATCGGCCGAGTTTTTGTCACAGAAAAAACCACTACTTCGACTTTTTGGCTTTTGCGCAGGCCCGTATCGTCAGTGCTATTTTGGGGTTTTTTTGCTTTGTTTTTAAAGCTAGTTTCTTCCAAAGTATTGCTTAATTCCTAATTCAACCTTTAACTGATCTTAGTTTGAAGTGCTATCCTACAATGTGTGTGGTCAGTGAAACAAAAAAAAATTCAAACCAGCGTAGAAATGTAGCGTGAAAGTACAGCGAAATTAAACTCTAAAGCCAATTCAGCTTTTTGATTAAGTTCCAGTCAAGTCTTGAAAGTCTTAAATCTAATTTAAAAGCAAATTTGACTTGCCAAACATTTTGTAGGTTTGTTATAATTATAGTCTATGAAATTGCATTTCCGAATTACCATGTTGAGTCTTATGGGGATTTTAAATGTTGCACGCGCAAAAAGACTCAATCGGCTAGATTTTGCCAAACGATTGAAGGACCTCTTTTCCTGTTTTACTAGAAATACATTTATGTTCGATGTATGTACGTACTTATATTTGCATGAATGTATAATGCGTAAAGATGTATCAACTTGCGGTAGGCAACTATGTACCAATTTATCGAAAAGCCAAAAGTATTGGGCTTTATAACGAAGAAATTTGCTAAGCAAACAGGCAAAGGAAAGTGTGTGTAACAACTTTACGTTTCATGATAGCAAAGGCTCAGAAATTGCTAAACCCTTTCATAAATCGTCGAAGAACAAGCTTGCTTTGCCCAACTGTGTGAAGCTTATATTCACAATAAACAATTAGTGTATCCTTTTAACAGATGACACAGCGATAACAAATCCTCCGTCAAGCATAACTGTCAACGTCGGCCAAGATATACGGTTAACCTGTGGAGTTGACACTACATCTAGTGTAATGGAGGTGAAGTTTGAATGGCTTAAGTCCTTCATGAGGCTGCCACAAAATCCTCGATACAAGGAAGGCAAGAAGGACAAGGTGGGGTTCTTGAGTATTAAAAAAGTTGGTTATCAAGACAGTGGAATCTACGCCTGCAGGGTAACTGCTTCCGGCACGAACTCGATGGACATTGCGCATGCGTTGGTCACTGTTCAAGGTAAACATAAAAGATCACTAAAGTATAATAATACATCAATATCTACCAAAATAATCGCCCTTACTTGGGGTCAAGGAATGAATTGCGTTTATGTTAACATTTTACCGTATTCTACAGGGCCGCCCGATCCTCCAACAAACATCAGGTTGGGTGATATCACACGAAACAAAGTTAATATATCTTGGATCTCCGGCAGAAACAATAACAACCCCATTAGCAAGGTGTTTATTCAATACGCTACAATTTTCAACCCCAGAACGTGGAAGTACTTCAAAACTGTTGACAACGGTGCTTGGGTAACAAAGACTGAACTGGTATTGTCCCCGTGGGTGGAGTACAAGTTCCGGTTGATTGCATTGAATGGAGTTGGAAACAGTACCCCTAGCGCTTCATCTTCGATTATCAAAACACCTCCAGGAGGTAAGTGAAAATAACCATATTCTATAATGATAAAGATAAAATTATGGCAAAAATGATAAAGATGATGATGGTGATGATAATGATTTTGATAATGATGGTGATGACGATCATGATGATAGCAAGGGTAACGATGTCAATGATAGCGAAATTGATATGTAGACAATAATGATAAGATGATAACAATGTCATGATACTAACATAACCATGGTCGCTGAAAAGAAAGACGGTTGATAATTCGAAATAATGAAAATGAAAAATATACAAAGGTTATGTTCTGTTAATGATGCCTTGTGAAAAGTTTATAATGACAACGAAAACGTTGACACTGTAACAAGTAGTACTCCAGCTAGTGATTTCTTTTACTTCCAATCTAAAACCGCCGACCTGTAAAAGCTTTAAAAAAGTTAGTATTTGAATTGAAAAAAACACAAATTTTAATTTCGAAAGATTTATGTACCTCAGTTGTCGTTTTTACTCTCTTACTTTAATATCAGTCCAACACACTTAATTTATTAATTTTTCTTCACAGCTCCTGTTACCTATCCTACCAACGTCACAAGTAAAGGGACGAGCCCCACGACGTTGCTTGTCCTGTGGAAGGTAATTTGTACCAACTGTGCTACCTGTGTTAGACTGCAGAAAAACCGTTTCGTGTTATAGAAACCACTCTTAGATTATTCTCTGTATTCCCTTTTGGCAGCCATTATCACAAGTGGATCAGAATGGTCCCGGCATCCATTATTTCCTATACCACCGCCGTGCCAACAGCAAACAGAGCATGCAGCTTAACCGGGTACCGCGCAACAGAAACACCTTTACAATCACTGGGACTGAGTTCTTTGCTAAGTACGAGTTTCAAATTCAGGCCGTGAACAGCCTGGGAGCTGGACCAAAGAGTCCTGTTTATTATGGGTTCTCAGGAGAGACATGTAAGTTTGGGTGCACTTCTTTGGGATGATCCAGGTTTAGATTTCTAGATTATTGATCCAAGATCACTCGGATTACGACTAATCAAAGGAGCTGAGAAACTCTTCCCCAGAGCGGATTCTACGATTCCTTTAATGCGCCACCATCCGATGAGGTTTTGGGTCATTGCTCAAGATCCGGATCATTTCAAAGGAACCAAAAAAGTGCTGTTTGTTTTATATTGATGGTAGTGAACTAAAAGTTGGATGAAAATCCAAAGGCACGGCTGCTAGCAAAGCAACCATAGTTTTAGCATGATATAATAAAACATAATATTTCTCGAAGAACATAAGGCGTGCAGGACCACTTTAGCGTGTGGTGGCCTCCTTTGATAGGTCAAAGTTAGGTTGATTGAAATCAGAGATTCCTTGTTCCTACGAAAGACAAGGTAACACTGATTGTCATCATTGTCCTCGACAGATAAGCTACACGCGAACTGTTTTTAATTCATTACGTTTATCCATCTTCGGCCGAAACGGCATGGTTAATTGTTGAGGTTCTAGTAATCTTCCAGCTTTCTATTGAGTTGTTTGAAAACAACTTTTTTATTGAGATAGTTTTTTTTACTGAGCAAAACCAAAGTAGTACACATTCATTCAAGTTAGTTCAATTTTTCTTGCAAATACTTGAAATGTGTACAGCGCTTAAACTGCTATTACCAATTTATTGCAGTACCAATCGGCAAACCTAAAAACCTCAAGGTTCAGATAACTTCATCCACGTCTGCTTTTGTCAGCTGGACGGGATTACCTGATATGCGTGAGTTTACTGGTGGAAAACTACTGGGATACAAGGTGACTTATTTACATACTTATTAAGCTGAACCCCTGTAATTCGAACTCGGATACTTCCAACTAAACAGAGCAAATCTTGGTTCCAAAGTTGGTAGTTAATTCAAAGTCGATTACTTACTACTTACTTACTCTCTAACTTACTCGCTTACTCACTTACTCACTTACTTGCTTACTTACTCACTCACTCACTTATTAACTTATTTATCGTTCTACCACTTATGTAGTGATTTCTTACTTACATACTTACATACTAACCTAACTACCAACTTACCTATTTAGGTACTTACTCACTCACCCAATTACTTATCTACTTACTTGCTTGCTTGCTTACCTACTTGCTTACTTACTTATTTACTTACTTACGTTCGTACTTAATTACATACATACATACCTACCTACCTACCTACTTACCTACTTACTTGAATTGCGTACGTTCATTGTAGTCCCTGCAGTAGAATTCTCCGAGGACGTGTGCAGATATGTTTTGTTGTTTGAGTTTTCTCGGTGTATAATGTGATCCTATAATTTGTATACTCATTATCTGTTCAATGCTTTGGTCAATTCCAGGTGTACTTCTGGAGCCAGCCATCAAAGACGAAGCCAGCCTTAGCACGCTTTACAGCATCAGCGGAAACATCGGTAACCCTGAAACTTAGACCCTTTACCAACTACAGGTTTCAAGTTGTTGCTTTTAACAGCCGAGGCGACGGGCCGGCGAGTGACACATTTGGACCTGTAAAAACACCAGAAACTAGTAAGCTAATCAAATTCTTTACGCATAGTTACCTTTATATCCTTCATAGACCTGTTTTAAATGACTTTGACACACAAGATTGTGCAGAGTAGAGATTTGTTATCAACAAGGCCATTATGACCTCCCTTAAATACTTGCACTTGTTCCCAGTAGTAAACATAATTAACGGCCGTTTTTTAAAGAAACCTATGCAATCAAATTTGCCATAACACCATGATTGTAACGAAAATAATTCAAGTTTCTTCTAGATCACCCACAGTTATTCATTGCGTTTCATGAGCTAGCCATGTGGTGTAGTTGGCAACTTGCCCGAGTAGTAACGAAGGAACTGCGTGTTCCAAGTCCTCTATCGCCGTAACAGCGCGCCAGCCAGCCTTCTTTTATGGACTGATATGAGATACTGCCAAACGTACATACGATACACACATATACAAAAAGAGATAAAGAGAGAAAGAGAGTGAAGCTTACTCATTTTACTGAGTGCATAGTTATCTTAAGCTAATCCAAGGAAGAAAGGTAGCAAACAGAGACACAACGAGTCAAACACTAACCTTCGGCAAATACTAAACCTCCTATCCTTATGTTCATAGTAACCTATATATTTAATCACACCTTTCAACGCTGGTGTTGATGTCTTTTCATGATCAGATTAAAAATGTCATTAACCACAGCTGTTGCTACCTGAAGGT
>JANVCF010230263.1:2302-15021 GCA_025388745.1 Hydrozoanthus gracilis
ACTAGGCCTTGTTTAGTCACTAGGCCTTGTTTAGTCACTAGGCCTTGTTTAGTCACTAGGCCTTGTTTAGTCACTAGGCCTTGTTTAGTCACTAGACCTTGTTTAGTCGATAGGCCTTGTTTAGTCAATAGGCCTTGTTTAGTCAATAGGCCTTGTTTACTCACTAGGCCTTGTTTACTCACTAGGCCTTGTTTACTCACTAGGCCTTGTTTAGTCAATAGGCCTTGTTTAGTGTTTTTCCAAAAGTAATGCTGCTGAAAGATCTCGTACACAAAAGATTTCTCTAAAGGAACTTCAAGCCAAAGCTTCTTCAATTTAGAAATCAATGAATCAATTATCAAACCAACATTTTTAGAGATTTCTAGGGGTTTTGGGATGGCAGGGGGGAGGGGTAGGGATTGTACGTCCGCATATTAACGGTTTATTGTGAGCTCTCATAGCTAATTTCTGATAACTTGTTAGCCTATCTCCACTTCTAAAATTTTTTTCAACAGCGTTTTGGTCTTCATTTACCGTAACCAATTCAATATTTATTTCCACCACCGTAGAAACATGGCCCATACATTCCTTAGGGAAAAGATAAATTCATTTTTTAACTCTTGAGTTGATACATGTCCAGTGATTTTAGGATAATGTTAATACTCAATGATAATATGAAACAGTATCTTTGGCCTAAATATTGCTACTGCCTCAAAGTGATTTGACACACCTCAAATGAATGGTACTGGGCTATTGTTAGTTCACTGTCTAATATAAGCTTTCAACATGAAATATTCAAATATAATGAAATTTATGTTAACATGGGAAATTAGCCACCCTATAACTTGTTTTTTCGCATTTTGACAGTAAAATGGTCAGTTTCAAAGCTCCAAATAAAAAACTAGATAAAAAAGAGGTCACATTAGTTCTCTGCAGAGATCACATCAGTTCTCTGCAGTTGTGCTCCAATATTAGCTAGTGATTGAATTGTTATTCTATGTACCTCCTGTCACACGTAGTTCATCGTCAGAAACAACAATCGGAGATGAGTGTGTTATTGGCTCTTCCAAATCAGTCAGGTCTATCCAAGGTGTAGAGGGTTCGGGTTCGTGGGACAAAGATTCGACAGCAGGTTGTATGGACAAAGATTCGACAGCAGATTGCATGGACACAGATTCAACAGTGTGTTGTACAGACACAGCACAGCAGGTTCAATAGCAGGTTGTACAGACACAGGTTCAACAGTGGGTTGTATGGGCACAGCAGGTTCAACAGTGTGTTGTACAGACACAGCACAGCAGGTTGTGCAAACACAGGTTCGACAGTAGGTTGTATGGGCACAGCAGGTTCAACAGCAAGTTGTACGGACACGGGTTCAACAGTGGGTTGTGCAGACACAGGTTCGACAGTAGGTTGTATGGGCACAGGTTCAACAGCAGGTTGTACAGCCACAGATTCAACCGCCGGTTGTACAGACACAACTTCAGTAGCGGGTTGTAAGGACACAGGTTGAATAGCTGGTTCTTGGGACCGAGGTTGGTGTTCTTGGATGATATTTGTCACTGGGCTAGGCCTGATATTGACTCTTGTTTTACGTGTTCGATAAATATTCACAATATCTTGGCCCGATAAGTTCTCGCCCATGAAGCGAAGAGTGTCGTTCCCATGCACACCAGCTTTGAGAAAAATTGTGTTAGAGACATGCAATATCTCATTGTAAAGAAGAATAAATGTACTTTTAAAATATGTAGTAGATAATTGGTTTAATTTGTTGAAAATTTGTATAATTTATGCTAATTTATGCACATTTCAGCCTTTTTTCCTTTTTTATAAAATAAAACATGAAATAACTCATATAACTTTGCGAATTCAAACAAAGTATAAAAATAAATTTGGTAAAATTTGCTTTAATATTTACAAAGTTTTTTCAATTTAAGGAAAAGCCTCCCGTGGCCCTCTTTTCAGTCTTCCTGCACTTCTAAAAGAGGGTACTCCCAGTTCTGACTTTGCACCCTTTTTGAGAAACTGAAAGTATAAAAATATCATGATTAGATGTGCAGCACTTAGAATGTTCAAAACATCATTTTATTTAAACTTACAACACTACTTTGGTGAGTAAATCAATCTTTTTTTCACACAAACATATATTATGTGCCAAGAGTTTTGAGAAATTGAAAAAGTCTTGCATTACAACAAAGACTCTGGAAAATGATTAAGTTTTTCTTTTTTGTTGATATTCCTTAGTATGATATATTTTGAAACAGTTTCTATTCTTAGTAATGTGCAGATACACTTGACACTGAGGAGCACTGCATTTAGTAACAACTTTCCGTGCTTCATTTTCGGTTTCATAACATACTCGACAGTTGTGCTTTGTTTCAGGAGTCACTTCAGGAACATGCTCAGTTCCAAATTCGTTTTTTCCTGTCTGCCATGGCTGTATACAGGAGGAAGGCCATACTCTTCTAAGCTTGCCAACTGCCTCACTAGTTCCTCCCTGAACGCAAGGGTGGAGTATTTTTGGGGTCTGGAAAGTTCCTCAACTTCTGGGTGTTGACTGCGATATAATTGAAAAAGAATGAAGCTGTTCACAACAGCAATGTCAATTACATTGAAAAACAAAGTTTTCCACCACCGCATAGGTTTGCGAAGAGTGTTGTTTTTAGCAAGAATTTGGTCAGATCTGTCGACCCCATTCATAAAATGGTTATATGAATAAATTGCTTGTGGTTGTTTCACTTGGATTGTTTGCCACTTGTCATCAATTTTCTTTCCTGTCAACCATAACATAGTTGTTGGCAGTATCAATGGTTGACAACATTGTTACAACTCTGTTATCTTTCCACTGAACTGCTTAGTAAACACCTTCCCTGTGCCAGCGCATGCTGCCTCGGTCTTTGCCTTTTGTCCAGTCTTTTCCATTTTTCATGGAAACTGGAAAACCTCATCTATTTTCTGCAGCTGTACCACAGACGGGTATCTCGACAACCCAAAGGTCCTGCACAAGCCGAACAGAGGTATAAAAGATTGTAGCCCTGATTCATCAAAGGGCCAACCAGTTTCATTACATCATACCCCAATCCATTTGCACTGGCATTATGTTGACTACTTTTGCCAATATATTTATATATATATATATATCAAAATGACAGGTATAGCCGTTGGAGCTGTACAATAAAGTTTTACTGTCACTAAGTACAAAAAAGTATCTATCTAGAAGGCATAAAAGCAACACTTACCACGCTATAAAATCCATAGAAAGTGGCGGGAAAAATAATGTAGAGATTACCTGAGCCTTGTCGAAGTCAATGTAGCCAATGTGTCCTTAGGGTTTTGAGCTTGCTCGCTGAAGCCAAATGCCGCAATCGTTAGTTTCTCCAAAAGTAATAGACAATCTAAATCTTACATAACCTTTTTATAGTAGAATCGAGCTACAATACACATTTTAATGAAGCCAAACCTAACTCTAGCCAACAAAAAAGAACAAACGAAAAATAGCTAAACAAACTACAAGGGCAAATGAAGTTAAAATAAAACTGAACAAAACCATAAACTACGGTAAGCTAACCTTAAGTTTGTTTCCATCCAGTAAAGTACGCAAAACTTGCTTGTCCTCGTACTTTTGCAACCTTCGTGAACACGAAATGCAAAGCAAAGAAACTGAACTTGGAAACTAGCAATTAAGTACGAGAAACATAGGTTTGCAGTAGAAAGAACACAAGGAATAGAACGGAAAAGTATAAAAGCTGCATAGTAGAACTTAGATGATAAGGTTAAACTTTAAAAACTATTTGAAACAGTTTTTCTTGCAAAGTAGGAAAAGATATGTATCTAAACAAGGCTTTTCTTTTCATATCACTAAATTTATACACAAATGAGCAGAAAAAAACCGAAAGTTAATAAATTTGAGAATATTAAAAAATGTACTAACTCGTTCTAGTTTTGGCCAAAGCCTGTTTTCCTATGTAAAGCTACACTTGCAAAGATGTTTCTTCGTTATTAGGATTCATTGCACAGCCAAGGAAAAGGTCATATGGTTGTAGGTACGTAAACAGACAGCCTTATATAACGAATAACTTTTTACATGTTTAAGTTTTACCTAATTTCTGGTAACTGACCAGTGTCCAGCCAAAACCCAAATTTACTTGGGAAGTACTTTCGTGAGTATTAATACTTGGCAAAGGGAGGTAAATTAGGCAGTATTTCGGTTTTATAATAGTAGCACTTAAATAGTGAACTTACCAGAGACTTTCCAACTCGCGCATTTGTTCTTCATCTTTTCGAAGCACGATGACTCCTTACATCAGGCATACAGAAGATTGGTTGAGTGAGTGGATTGTCGATATCGAGGTCAGTCTCAGACATCGTACTTGTGCCAGCTTCGTTATCCACCTGATCATCACTCCGCTGGCGCTTGGCCTTCGATATCTGAGCATTATTGGCTCTGGAGTTTGGAAGATCTAGATCTTAATATAAAGAATTAAAACACGATCCTAATTTGAGACTTAGTGCATAGGGAGTTAGATGTTTATCAGAAAAAAACATGCATGTCATCCAACTGGTAAAAGTTTTAAAGAGAAGCCAAATATATCCCATATTCATAAAAACACAGCTGACTAAGTGATTAACTAATTTTGACCAAGTAACTTAGAAACAATATTCACTTTCTGCAGTGTTTTGAATTTATGGTATCAAAAAATTGTGTATATGAAATAATAACAATGGTTTATGTAAAAGTGATCAACCATGGAGTGCCATTGGAAAGGATATGGTTTGTGTCAGACCAATACAACTTTGAATTAGTTTTTGATAGGCACCGCGGAGGAGAACAGAGACCTGGTTTATTTGGGCTGACTGAGTTCGTTAGCCAGCCCTCTTTGGAGTACATGTTTGTTGGCGTTGCCTGCGTCTGGTTTGCTACACTTCTTGAGGTGGAGGTAGAATGTACTGCTTTATGTAATGCATGCGTCTTTTAGAGCCTTCTGTGGCTATTGAAAGTAGATCAGATCTTGTTGCACCATCAAGCTCCTTAGGATTAGTTTTAACAAATATATTATGTAGCAGTCTTAGCTGAAGTGTGTTAAACACATCTTTATTATTTAATTCTTTGAGTATTCTTTTTGTACGCTCTGTGATGACATTGTCTCTTTCATGTGAGCAAAGTGTTTCTCCTTCGTTTGAAGAACGAAATTGAAACAAGAAATTATCTAGAGTAGTCATAACTTTGTCGAGGTATGCCATAAATCCAGCTAGTTCAACAGTTCTAAAGTATGATGGTCTAGTTGTTATTTGCTTAAAGTGACTATTTATAACCATTTCATGGCACTCATCTAGAGCTACATTATGATAAAGTCTGCCCTTCTGACCTACTGTCCACAAACCATTCTTAAACAGCTGAACAAGTTCATCAGGGTATGTAAGTGCATCTGCTATAGTTTCACTACATAGCTCTTCATATTTATCTCGGGAACATGCAAAGAAAAGGTGTGTAAGCTCTTTTATTGCATCCAGTCTTAACTTCCAATTACCAGAACGGATAGAATAGTACATGGCAAGATAGCTAGTCAGGAAGAAGAGATATTGTGACCAAAACCTACTGACTTCATCTTTATTTACGTCACTGGCTTGATCTTTAAGCCATGACCAAAATGGCTGCTCAGAGTTTGATTGTTTATGTTCAGAAGCAGCCTTCAAAGCCAGTGCTTCTGCCAAGGCAATTCCCACGTTGTGAGTGTCCTGCCAGCCTGTAAGAGCCTTTTTGTGGCCACACTCTGCAGCAAGTTCCTTTAAAGCCACCATCCCATGCAACCGCTTTTAGTAATGTTGCTGCATTACTTAAGAGGTGCCAGTCTGCAGGCACTGGTACAAGCCACTCAACAGCTGAGTTCCACCTCTTCTTGATGTTTTTCATTATGGCATGTGTTTGTTGATCACCACCAACAACAAGGAAGAGAGGACAGTCTGCCTAACCAATTTTAATTTCCTATTTTAGTTTAGTAAGATAGTCTGCTACTTCATGTATACTCAAGGCCTGGGCTTGTAAAACGACCCCAAAACGGTGAATGTTATTGGAGTTGTTCATCAACTACGACATAACGTTGACAGTACACTTTCTTAAAACATAATTTACCCAGTTGTCTCTTGTGTTGAGGTATGTACGAACCTTAATCGTTATGGCCAAAAGCAGGCCATCGTTGTGTGCTTTCATAGTTTTGTGGTGAGCCTCACTGTGTTGAACATTTGTGTTATGCGGTTGACTCCCCCTTAAAGACGTGGCAACAGGAAGGTATACAGCAAGTAACTGCACTTTTTTACAGGAACTGAGATGCATTGTGGTTTTTGTTCCAAACAGATCAGATTGAGTGAATGTTATTATTCATCCAGATTGATTTCAAATTTGTCAGATCAGAGAGAGGTTGTTAAAGATTTTGGACCGCCATATTTGCCGGTATTTACTTTAGAATAATAGGAACCCTTTTGAGATCAAGCTCAAAAGTCAAAAAGCGAGCATAAATTAGTAAGCAACAATTTTGGTTTGCATTGTATTGTCACAATTCGTAATAGCGTCGCAATTTGTAGTAGCACCGTGTCGCATTTTGTAATACCTGTCGCAATTTGTCTTTACATGCATGATGGGCAACCCAGAGGCGTAGCGAACAATTCCAACTAGCCTTGCTGCTGGTAAACAAGAGTGACCATCAACAGAAAGCATTACACAACCGGTAAACTACTTTGATTTATTTTTACCTGGTATTGATTGGATCAGGATATAACATACTAATTATAGGCATAATAGGGGTAAAGTTTGGGGATAACAGGGTAAAGTCAGGAGCATTTGAGAATAGCAAAAAAAGGCAACTTTTTAGCATACTGTGTCTGTCCCCATTTCGTAAATCCTCGAATAAGTACCGTACCATGGCCGATCAACTTGAAAAAGCGGAGTACGCGCCGCTTCTCGAATTTCTTGGTGTTTTTAAGGTCTTAAGCAAGCTGAAGTTAGCTGGGCCTTACAATAAATAAATGTTCGCACACCGTTCTGTGTGCCCTCAGGGAGGTAATGAAGCCAACGAAAGCATAGTCACTGTTGTCACACTGGTAATCAACAAACTTGCATTCGCTCTGCTGCCTCTCTGCGTCTTTATTGGCCTCTCTCCAACTGCACCCAACAGCCAAACACAGCTGTAACTGCAGATTTCATTGCTGAAATTGCGTAGTTTTCAGACCAATTTGTCCCTGAAGTGTCCTTTCTTGACACTGGGCAGGTGTTCCTGGTTGTAACTGCTAATCGAATGCACGACTTGCACCCTGAATGGCCGCAGAGTAATGTCAATGGCTCAATCATAAGTCCAAGGCTGAAACCACATAACATTGATTGTTAAAAACTTGTTAAACGTGTAGAGAAAACTACCCCGTTTCCTAGGCCCTCTGCCTCTGGTTTAACAGATAACGGAAACGTTAACTTGCAGTTAAACACGACTTCTTCCTTCTCCATCACTTTGATCACCAACTAAAACTACTTAGTGCTGTGAAGAATGACTTTCAAAGTAATTTAACTATCAGATTTTTCAAAATGTTTCCGATTTACTGGCTGTCAGTGTGAAATTCGACTTCGGGACCCCACGTGGTGAAGTAGATTCACCTTAAAAGAAGCTAAACGCTACATCGAAGAACAAAAGCTTAGCTACAGAAAAAAGAGTTTGTTTTTCCATTTCTTATATGAGGTAATATCGTCTTCGTTTGTTTCTTGTTGCAACAATTTGCACAACCGTAATAATTGGCATGCTGGTTGAGGTTGTTGTTTTCATAACTAACTAGTTAACTAGTTTTTCCACTTATTAAAGGTGGAGACCTCGATCCAGACAAGACTTGGGACACTTCTTTTTCATACTATTGACGTTAAGTTTTAGTTGGGTAGTACCATTTTATGGAGACGAAATTAAAATGCTCAGTTTTCTTTACGCCCTCATTTGCTGTCGCTATTTTTTTAAATGTTTCTGTGCAAAGATGCGTCCTCCAACTCTCTAATGGATGTACTGATGCTTAGGATTATTTCAGATCCCATTTTGGAGACGACAACAAGATGCTAATTACATTTCAAGCAAACGGCATCCCAGAAAATTCTCTGGATTTTCACAAATA
The DNA here is from genome assembly GCA_025388745.1 of Hydrozoanthus gracilis. Lineage (NCBI taxonomy): Eukaryota > Metazoa > Cnidaria > Anthozoa > Zoantharia > Hydrozoanthidae > Hydrozoanthus > Hydrozoanthus gracilis. The sequence continues at coordinate 10,421 of JANVCF010230263.1, forward strand.
AAAGTAATCATGGTTTCAAAAAAAAACACGGTTTACTGAAACCCTTCGGCGTCAGTTTTCTAGGCAAAACTATTCTCTCTGTGAATATACTGCTTGTATCAACTTTACGTCTGAACCCTCCCAGTTTGGGCGTGTTCTTGGTTTTTCCTTCCTTTAATTTTTTTTGGAACACGTCTTTAGTTTCAGCATCAAGGCTTGTGGTCTGCGTCTTTTTGTGGCACATATTTACCATCTTCTCAGTCTTAATTGCCTACATTTAAGTGATAGTTCCCCCATGTTTTGTCAAACTCCGGATAAAACAAATGTCAACTTTTCTCCCCCGAAAAAAAAGATAAAGTTCAGAAGCATAGAAAAGCTAAGGGTTAAAACGAGTTTCGAAATGAGGCCAGCAAAAATCTGAGTGAAACAAACTTGACCGGAGAATCACAAAGAGCCACAATTGCACGTAGCCACTATATCTGCTGCATTACCAATTTTTTTGGAGCTGGCCCAGTTAATGGTCGCGAGCTTTGCTCTCCAAGTGGTTGCTCATCCGCCATTAATAATTCATGCATGAGGCTGTGTAGTTTGTTCCTTGTACCAAACGTCCGGATATTTTCGCTCATATCGCCAATTATAGTAATTAATAAAGTGCGTGTCCTTTAAATAGGCAGCACAAATTTTGAAGACGAGATTCATAAAGAAGAAGCAAACACAGTGGAAACGGTCTTATTTTGTGTTTTGTCAAGCTGTCGTCTGTCGATCTGTGTTCTCTACTTTTTGGCGTGTGGAATCTATACGATCTAGCAAAAATCGACCAAAAAACTTGCCTCCTTTTGTCCGTGTTTCCGTTCCTGAATATTCCTACGCAAAACTAACTTAAAATTCAATGATGTCTCTTTGTACTATTTGGTGAACATTTCAAATTCGAGAATTTTCAGGCTTTCTGTTAACTAAAACTCACCCTGTCCCACGACCGTGTGTGGAGAGCTAGTTGTTCCTCCAATGACTGAAACACACAGCTTATGCCAAGATCGTTCGTTTCAACCTATTAAAAGAGAAAAACTTATAGTTTTGTCATCAAGTGGAAAGAAACGGGCAACTCGCTAAATTCTTACCAGCCTAAATCATTTATACGCGCACATCCACAAAACCATTCTCCAGTGGTACCAAAGTTTTGACGCTGACAGGGAGAGTGAAACCACTGCGTTTAGCAAACTAAGATAACGAAATTGTTTCCATTTAAACACTCATCTTTGGGATATGTACTGTGAATGAGTGTTACACCAATTTAAAAAATCTCAAAGTTCACAAAAAGAAAACTTTACGACTTTTCCACAAAACTAAAATGCCATGATTTTCACAACTCTATGACTTTTCCAGAGGAGATGGCAACCCAGATCTAAAATAAACAATGGATAACCTGAATAACAACTGTTGATGAGGGTTCCCTTCACCTCCTCTCTTATCACCAACTTTAGTTTTTCAGAGTCACTGGCAAGATGAGCGACTTTTTGAAGAATGTTGTCTGTTGTAACAGACGACAAGAATTGAGACTTGTGTACACATGGTTGTGATGTCATTGTAGTTTTAAAGTTATTTTATAGAAGGAGTACAAAACAATTTGCGTGTTGGTATGACATATAAACAGTCAAAGGTCAAAGGGAGAACTCAACTTCGTCCTTTGTTGTTGTAGCTGTCACGTATTCTTCCAACCCCCTCGTGTTTATATCACATTATTTGGACACGGAAAACGTTTTCTAATGCTTACTAAGTATTTCCTTGCAAAAGTGTCCTGTGAAATGCAGGTAGAAACTGTCATTTGGTCAACTAATATTAGTTTGTATTAGCATCTTTGGACACACCACTACCTGGCACACCATGGGACACACCATCCCTGGACAGACCACCACTACCTTCACCATTGCCTTGCATGCAGTTGCCTCTGAGAAAACCACTGACACCTACAGCCGTCTCATATGCCTCAAAAACCTGTACCAATTCTGCAGCAGTCATCTTTGTTTGCTTATTGTTTGGGTCCCGAAAGGCAACAGTGTCTGGCCACCATCCTGGAGTGTCTCTTTTCCAGATGTTAGACTTTTTTTGCCCTGTAGGATGTAAATAGAAAACTACATTTAATAATACAGTAATCACAGATTATTGTTTCACAGCAGTGTTGAGATCTCTGTTCAACTTCTATTTTCAACTATATTCTCAAATACAAAACCTAACTATATGTGTTAGCCATAAAGGAAAATTGCTCAACGGATGGTAGAATTGAGTTTGGTAAATCCAGAGGCAGAAAATGCCTCTTAAAAGCCTGTTTGGGCTGACGATCATGAAGTCATGCCAGTTGTCAATGATCAGGCTCTGCTGTCGCAGAAAGCACTACTACAAATGTTTATGTTGTTGTTTTAGTTGTCGTAGTATCGGCCCAAACATTCTTTAGTAGCTCTTTATGAGCCCCTCTGACTTGACGTACTTTCAAAAAGTCACGTGTTTCGTCAAGAATTTGATACATCTTCATTCATTTGTATAATAAAAACGCACTACCAAATGCTTTATGATAAATCCTATGGTTGGCTGCCAAGCGATGCCTGCCTCCAATCACCGTAAGAGTGCACCCCTTGTGGGCGTCTTTGTTTGTGACATCCCTCTTTGAAACATCGGCAGTTACTAACCCGGTTCCTGGTTGAGGTTGTTGCTTTCGTAACTAACTAGTTAACTAGTTTTTCCACTTAGCCACGAATGTATTTAAAGTTCTCCGACTAGCGCATTGAGGAATGTATGGAATGTGGCCCAACCTCTTGGAATCCATACTATAGAGCACATTCAGGCATCCATACTAATGAGCACATAAAGGAATGTGTCAATCATGAGAGTGGACAATATCAGTATGAGTGGGCTGTAACATTTCCATTTGAGGTACCCCTCTATAAGTTGAACTGTGAGGTTTCTACTATGTTGTCATATTTTTAAAAAAAGTATGTGTCCTTGTGATGTGCATCTGTTCCGACTGCGAAATCGCGGTCTGAATGTTTCTGATTACTAAACATTCTCCCTAACTTTTGGCAGTGTTTGATGATTAAATGTAAAATTAAAAGTAAATTAAATTTCTTTGCTCTTCAAAGATAGTTTTATGAAGAGATTAAAAACTGTCGAAGTAAATCAAACAAACATTTCTATCAGTCTAAGCAGATAGAATTTTGTTTTGTGTATGGCAGTCTTGCAATAGTGCATCGGCAACAAATTATTTACAATTTGACTTCGTGCCTTGAAGGAAGTTCTCTGCAGGGAATTCACAAGATTATGAATGAAGATTGAATAAAAGCCCATGACCCTCTCGCTATAGCCATCATGTTCACTGGCAATGTCAGGGGCAACCTAGGCACCACCTACAGCTTTATTTTTATGCTGCTCTCCTGCTTTTTATCATCTCTTGCTCTTTTACGTATTGTTGACCTATCCATAATAACATTTCAACTTCAAACGCTACAGTCACTTGAATGGGGTTTCAACACAAATTTCTGCTGGGACCTCTTCTTCTTTGAAACGTACTGGAGATTGCATCAGATTGCTCTGCATGCCATACAGCGTACTTATTTGATGCTTGTTTTGTAACAAAACAAAGTTACAAGTTACATCATTACAGTCACTACAGTCAGTCAAGTTACGAAGCCATACAATTACACTTGTAAAGTAACGAAAAGGAACTGACAAAAACAATAATCAAATTTTCAAGCACCGCATTTTTGCCTTTGATATCGTTGTGTAACATTCCTTCACTATCATGGAGATATTCCAACGCTTTTGTTGTACCAATGAACAATGATACCAAACTCCTTAATTCTGCCAGAGTTTTTCTTGTCCCATTTTCAGCGCTGCAAGCTTTAGAAAGTGATAAAGAGGTCCCTTTTTAGTGACAACTGACAATTTGCCACTTTGTTTATTTGTGATAACACCAATAAAAAGAGGAAGGTTTGGATGTGTTAGCTTCTTACCTTCGTAATCACGAACGACCGCCCTGAAATATGTTCCCATCCTCTTGGTGACATGTGAGATGCATTCGTCCTTAGGGATATAGACACTCGGTCCATAAGGTTTCTTAATGCAGATGTTGCTGTGTGCGCTACTACCCCCATCGCCAATGAATTGAATGTAAGGTATATCACATACCGGTGCACTTCCTTCATGATTTATGGGACAACCTTCTTCATGTTTTATAAACCACTCCAGAAACTGCAATCTGCTTATTTACTCATCCTTCCGTTATTACTCCATCTTCTTGCAATCGGGACAAGAACTTGACTTATGCACGACATCTATGACTTTCGCGGTGTCAACAGATATTGCTGCGACAATACCATCGGACACCGACCAACCACAGTTGCACCAAGAACAATCAAGAGTAACTGCAATATCCACCGTGCTACTTTCAATTGCTCATCATTCATCTCTCCAAAGTTTGCGGGATCTAAAGTTCTTTCAACCTTCTTAACCTCCATCGCCGCTGATCTCAATTCTTCTTGGAGTACTTCGTGAGCTTATTGGTTTTCCCAGATTAATTAGGCTGAAGAACTTCTGAGCAGCTGAAGCGCCTTTTCCAATAGCTCTAAGTCCAA